>JAODLH010001601.1:0-21470 GCA_027575645.1 Cossypha caffra | reverse complement strand
ACTTATATTTATGAATAAAATATTGACAAAGGGTGGTAGTTAATAGTCAGTGTTGACTAGCTAACCTTTCTAAGGAATGAGTTATGGTGTCTCCTGATAAATATTCGTAGATGTCACTGAATAATGCTGAGAAATTCTGAGAAGTGTCGCAGAATAAAAGTTTGTGCTTTGAAGAGACTTGCATTAGAAGCTGAGAGGAGCAAATAGAATAGGCTGAAGGTTGATCAATGAGCATAGTAATATCCAATTCTTCTGAAATATAAGTTCTCTAAGGTCAAGCATTTATTTTAATTGATAGTTGCATCAGAACAGAGCTTATAACTAAAGAAATACGAAAGGAAGCTTTCGAGGTAGGGGTGTTGCATGATTTTTTAAGTGTTATAGTGATTAAGTGTTAAGTCACAGAAACCCTTTTGTAAACTGAAGGCAAATACGACACGACAAGAAAATTCCTTTGGCAAGCTACAGCCAAGATGACACAAGACAGATGCAGAATTGTCAGGTGTAGTGAGTTTGAATGAAAGGTATTGTTTAATCAAAGAATAGATGTTGAGTGCAAGGAGGCAAGGGATTTTGGTGTCATGGTAACTTTTTTTTCTTTCCTCCAAGATAAAAAAAAAATGTCCTGAACTATCTCAGAAGTTTCAGGAAGAACTTAATGTTTTAATCTGGTACTGCAGTATAAAATATAAAATCTAATATTTTTTAAGTGGTGAAATGATGAAGATGTCATATTTGCATGTATATACTCATTCCTACTAGTGATGAAGTCTTACCAATTTGGTTTTAATTTCATGGCTGTTGATGCTTGATCATTAGATAAAACATCAACTTCCTGTAAATGAGTTGTTAAGCAAATACAGTGTAGATTAAAATTTTGTTTAGAAAGCTGATAAAAAAGCAGTTCATATTTTTAAGTTAGTTTCTTTAGCAAGGTATTAAAATAAAAAAGTTAGTTGGTATTAAGTTGGAGACCCAGTATAAGAAAACATAAAGAAGTTCAGCATAGAGATTTTGACAGCCTATAACTAATAAAAATGTATATGAAAAGCAGAGCTGTGAGGATGTTACTTTGAGGGAAATGTTTTAAATACTTATCTCAAAATAAACACATGTGGAAGGTTTGTCTTCTGGAAAATAAATTTTGGTCATTCACTCTGTGACTTTAGTAGTTTCAGTCTCCTAGAATAAAATGCATGACTGAGTACAGATTGTATATAATCAACAGAGTGTAAAATATATTGGGAGGAGAGGACTGATTCAGTGTGTAGAATCAAATAATTCCGTTTGGTATATGCGCACGTGTGGAACATGTCTCCTAGATATTTAGAAATTTAGGTGTGCCACTCCCTGGTCTGGAATGGTTTTGAGTTGTAGATCTTTGCAGTGGTAATTACTACATATGTTTAGCTTGTGTTCCACTCTTTACTTCAGTAATTCTATTGAAATTTGGCATGAAAATGTGGGGGAAATAAAGTAAGATAAAGATGTGTAGATAAAGACAAAAAGGAAGCAAGATGTAAATGCTTATTTATTTATAAGAGATTGTTTTGACTTAACGATTTCTTGATTGAGACACATTTTAGAAGTAGTCATTATGTAAGCCATTTACGTGCATTGTTCTGAATGCAGATGTTGTAGATTCATGGATTTTTTTTATTTGTTATTGGAATATTTACTGGGATAATTATGAAGTGTCAGTAGTGGTTTTAAAGTGTAATACTCCTTCTCTTTCAGTATTGAGTGGTTTTGTACAGTTTATCTTTACTTTGAATTAACCAGTGAATTTACTTTGAATTTACCAGAGATTGTAACCTAAAAAGGATAATTTTGAAGACAGATACAATCACTATTACACGATCACTAGAAATACAACCTAACTACTGATTCTGTGTATTTATTTAAAACATGCTTTATGAGTTGGAAGGCTTTTGTCTTTCTTAAAGCATCTCATAAATTAGGAAGACATTAATTCATGGTCTCATCACATATTCTGGAAAAAATATTTTCTTGGTAGGAGAACCTGTAGGCAGGAGATCATTCTGTAACCTTGTATATATACAGAGGCTCGTATAGAATCTCTGATAATCCAGATTAACAATGTAAAGGTCTGGCCGCATGAAAAAAGAAAAGAGCTATCACCAAGCACTGAGTAACAATCCAAAAAATAATGTTCTTTTACATCTTCAGGAAAAAGATTACAGTGTTCCAGATAAATACAGTTTATGCATTCACAGTTTGCGTTTCTGAAATCTGTTTTACAGGTTAAAAACAGTAATAGAAGAACTGATGCAGACACAGCAAACCCTTTTGAGCAAAGAGGAACTTGTTTTGGAACTAGAAAAAAAAATAGAAGAGTCGTCTAAGACATGTGAAAAGAAATCTGAGTAAGTTGAGATTAAATTTCAAAATACAATAATTTGAGGGGGAAAAATGTCTATAATGCAATTCCTAAAACACAAGTTGAGAAGTAACCTTCACTGATCTTCTGCTTTTATGTTTAGTAATTACTGTGAAAAACAGCAATAAGTTAGTTTCTTGTCTCTATAATAATTCTGGCTCACTGCAGACCCCAACTCATTGAAGAATTGAGCAGCTTCATAAGTTGGATGTAATTGTTGTAGTTTGGCATGGCTCAAGAGCTGGACCTTCCATTAATTCAATTCAACTTGATCAAAGAAGATGAGTGAGTTCAGTTGCCTGTCTGTTTGACAGAATTCCTCATGTAGGTGTAATTCTGTGAAAGGCTTTCAGAGTCATGTGCAAGACTCTTTCTTATGCAGTAATATGTTTGCAGCTTGTCAGGTTAAGTTCATTCTTCCTTGTATTTCCTTTACAAAAGTGTAAATGTAAAGAATGTAGATCTCATACCCTGTAGTACTGCACAGTAAATCCCAAAGGTGAGAGATTAGTGAGTGTGTTACTGCGCCATAAATAAAACCTTATTATAAAGAATCATTCTTGGGCAACATCTTTAAGTTTTTCTTCTACCTGTGGTTAGAAAAAATATTCACATACTCTTCTAAACTGATGTCAGCACAACAGATAAAGAAACCTTTTGTCTGTAGTGATATTTTTCTGATTCGTGTTGTAATCGATACTAATCTTACTAATTTAGTAATAAATATTCGTTTATAGTACTGGTAGTGAATTGGAGTGCAAGTCCTTCGGGTAATCCTTCTTACACTGAAGAAGTCTTGATGCTCTTTGTTGGCTGAGCCTTGTCACATGAAACATTGTATAGTATTTAATTCACATCCAAAACTATTTTTATGTATCTGCTAGCAATTTTTCGATTAGATATTTTGTGTCCTTTCTTTGGTGAAGTTCACACATGCTCACAGTGCACTTTCCAATTTTTGGCTCTTGACCTGTCTTCTTTGCTGTATGCTACTTAAAGGATAAACTATATTTGAACTAGTTGAGTTTGATGGGATGTTGTTTGGTTTTTTCCCCCTCCGTTTTTGTTACTAGTTATCACTCCCTGAAAATAATTTAGACCATCGCTGTATTTCTTACTGTGTGAAGGCTTCTCTGACCGATCCTTTAGAGATGTTTGTGGCTTTGAGGAGATGATTTCAGTTCAAATTGCACCAGTATCTGTTTGTCTTATTAAAAGGCAGGGAATCTGGCTTAGATATCTGGTTGTATAGTGAAGGCTTCCCTGAAGCCATCCTTGTTCTAGTTTGCATTGATCATGCCTGCCTCCAACAAACTCCCTTTTCACCTTTTGGCTGCAGTGCAGAGTGATCAGGATGTTTCAGCATGTAATTAATGTCCCCAGAATATCTTGTCCAGCTGTTGCGTTGGGTTCAATCATGACTGCATAAGGTCATAACTTATGGCAATGTCTTGGTACCATTATTCTGGCACTAGTATCCCTTTCCATCTTCAAATGATGATATTACCTTCAACACAGAAAACTTTCTAATTGTATTTTATTTATATATGTATATGTTCAAGCATATCATCTGTCCTTCCAACATGATAGCAGGTTGAATATTTGGGTTTTGATTTAGTTCACCCTTTTACCACTTTCTCGTATGTTGCCCTGAGCTGCAGGAATCCTTCACACAAGATCTCTCTGAAGTTGCTAGTAGCTATTACTAGCAACAGGGACTTTAAAGTTAGCACTAATGAAGGCCACAGGCAAATGCTTCTAGAGATTCTAATTCCTAGTGCATGACTGGAGTGGCAAGCACTGAAAGTTGGATTTGGGAAACCAATCAGATTTTAATCCATTTTGCCACAGTTCAGAAAGAGGCCAGTTTGTGAGTGATTTTTCACTAGCAGAGTATGTCTTGTTATTGCTATGTCCTGATGAGTTGAAGCCATTCTGTATTTGGAGATGTCACTCCAGCCAGTGTGCATTCACCAAGGCCTTGCTGATGGTTGAAGCCTATTATTTTCACATGGTGATGTACTTTTTTTCTCATAAAGGAGACCAGATGAAAACACATTATCTTCAAGATGACTTCAGGATAATTGTTCATTTGCTTCTCTGATGCTTTAAAATATGTGCAAGCACAAGCCAAATCTCAGTTTCAGGTTTGAGAATTGTGTTTGCGTACCTCACATTTACGCTTTTTGAATGGACGATCATTTTGCTGGTGGTGCAGAATTTTGCTCATTAGTGACTTGATATAATGCTCATATCTATGGATATGATTTGTATCATTTCCTGCCAAAGAGGATTTTATGACAGGTGGTTCCCCTGTTGCTTTGAAACCCATTTGAATAGTCATTTGGCTGTGCATCAGTTCTTGAAGGATCAATCCCTGTATGAACAACTTTTGCCTTTCCTTTTTTTCTTCAAGGGTAGGGTTTGCAGGAGGGCTTGTCTTCAAGGGATTATCATGAAGATACAGAGCAGCACCATACTGTGATTTTTCTTTGTATTGTCCTCATTCTTCATAGTTCTAGTCCATTTAACTCCTTCATCTGTTCTTTAGACTGAGAGCTCTGCATCTCCTGTGGACCACATGTCATTGGGCTCTGGTTGAGTGCTTTTAAGGGTGTCTGTATTATGCTGTGGGTGATTTTGTCTCAGGCAGCATCTGTCAGTCTTTGGTTTTGGCAGTTTTTTGGGATAATAGTCATCTGTGTGCCTGCAAATGCTCTAAGTGCCTGTCCTTCAGTATGATTTAATCACGACTGTCTCAAGTATTTATGAGTACAAGCGGTATTCAGAGAAAAACTATAAAAATAAGCAGAAGAATGAAAAGTTACTTTTAGCTCCTCATAAAGATAAATTTATTTAGCTTCATATGACAGTTGTAACACAGTCCAGAAATACTTATGGTACAGAGGAAAAAACAGGTATCTGTTATGTGATGCTATATGAATTTATACTGTTTGTAAGATGAGTTTACAATTGCAAATTATTACTGCAAATTCACTACACTGATTGGAATGAATTTCTCATCACTTGAAATCATTATGTAAAATTTACTTATTCTGTAAGGGAGGGGGAACCCCAGTGTTTATAAATTCAGTCAAAAGTGGATGAAACAGGAATTTCAGCTATATTTATTAAATATGATTTTTGTGATAGAAGGAATGGGTGTTTTTGTGATAGAGAGAAGAGAAGGAGTGTTTGCTTTTATTATCTTGTTGTTTTGAAAATTTCTTCACCTTTGAATAAATGATTATGTTGAGGAATTGTCGTGCTTTTTGCCCCCCAGCTTTCATGAAACAAGAAAAGTATTTGAAACATAGACATTTTTAAATTGTTTTTTTTCCTTGCAGTATTGTACTCTTGCTGAGTCAAAAGCAAGCACTTGAAGAACTTAAGCAAACAGTCCAGCAATTAAGATGTTCTGAGGCAAAATTTGCAGCCCAGAAAGAACTACTGGAACAAAAGGTTCAAGAGAATGATGGGAAAGAGCCGCCACCTGTAGTGAATTATGAAGAAGATGCAAGATCAGTGACTTCTATGGTAAGTTTTAAATCTGTTTTACTGAATTGGATAGTCCTGCCATTGTACTTCAGACCTGGGATCAGAGTATCAAGATACTCACTGAGGTGATTTAAAGTTAATGGACTTTACTTTGCATTTCTCGAGACTTATTTGGACAAGAAGTTCCAGTTGCATGGTTTTTTTTTTTTTAAGTGGCAGTAACTCATAACAATCTATGTCTAGGGACTTGGATTTGTCTTCTCTACACTTGATAGTTAGATTTTCATTACACTAATTTATGAAGAAAAGTCTTAACCCTTACATGGATTTAGTAAATGTGGCTGAGTAGCTGTTGGTGATTTCCTTTGCTGTGTTGAGGAAATAAATTTACAGTTGTAGATAGAAAATTAACAGTAAAAGCTCTTGGAATTACTGCCATGTGGATGTATAGTATGTAACTGAGAAATTAATTTTATGTACTGTAATTACTCTTTTCTCAAACCAAAATGAACATTGGTTTCTTTGCAACTTATTTTTAAACATTTACATGCTCTTATTAATTGAAAGGAATTTTTTTTTGTCTGATGGGACCTCATATAGTTTAAATAGTACCTTACTTTGCTATTATTTTGTGTGACTTCCTTTTCTTAGTTGTATGCAGCTATGTGGGGAGTTTCTAGGCCACATAAAGCAAACAAACAGTACCTGTTTACTAAAGGGACAAACAGTAGTGTTTGCCTTTGTGGATTAGTTTTGACATGTAGGAGATATTTGTGACTTTTTATCTTTGAGGTTTAGCCTGACATTCTTTTTGGCCCATGGGGCAGTATCTCTCTGAAATGGTAATTAAATGGTTGTTTCTGAGAGGAAAGCTTTTTTCTTCCTGTTTTAGGGAGCCATTTGATTCCCATTCTACAATTATACTTGATTGTCAGCATTTTCTTGCTTCTACTGCTGTTTAATATTTACAAGGCACTATGAGGTGGCTGTAATTTACACTGGTACATTATTTTACGAAGCTTGTATGCTTGTCATGACCTGGAAGGTGTTTAAAAAGTACAAAAAGATGAAGAAAGAGAAAAAAAGAATCAGGATAATGATTGCAAATGATTAGGAGGCTTGGAATCATTTTGGGGCCAGCTATCTTGTTAGTTATTTATTACCATATCCTGTAGGTAGTGCTAGTGATTAATGTCTGCAGGAGTTAGTTGAGATTATGACTCTAGTCATAAGAATGGTACTCCTCCACTTCAGTTCAAGATTGCTGAAGTCTGCTTTCTGGTGTTTAAACCTCTAACATTTAAACCTCTGTTTCAGTGGGTGGGAGAAAATAATCCTGTGTGCTGAGTGCAGGCCTACACAGGGCCAACAGGACAGGACGCATCCATCACTGTGTCACCTCCAGTGTCACCTGCAAGGAGTGAGGGCTGTGTCACCTCCAGTGCAGCCACTGAAGGGCCCACAGTGCTCCGGGGCAGATGGCACAGGGTGGCTGGTTCTGTGCTCAGGGACTGGCCTCTGCAGGAGGGCAGGGGAAGGGGAAACATACAGTCATGGGATTGTTTGGGTTGGAAGAGGCTTCCAAGATTCCCTAGTTCCAACCCCTTTAAACACCTTCCACTAAAGCAGGATGCACCCCTTTACAAAGTCTTGCCACTTTAACCCAATATAAGGTTGCACAGAAAAACCAGAATAGCAATTAGAAAGGGGCATGATGAGAGGCAGTCTGGTCAGCTTCTCAGGGAGAAGGCAAAACAGGACCAGCAAAATGGTACAAAAGGAGGCAGAAATATTGAACACTCTAAATCATGTTGTGTAATCTGAAATAGAGGATAATGTGGGTTTTTGTTTTATTTTTTTAAACCAGTAAGTAAAATTTACTGTTAAGGTAACTTGAGAAAATAAATCAAGGATGCATTTATATGCCAGGGATAATGTTAACATTAATTTTTGACACGGATTTTGTACTTTAAGTAACTTTCTGTAGTTTATGTAGTTCCATCTGGCCTATGTTACCTGAGAGTTCAGAGTGCCTTCATATTTTATGAAAATAATGCTGATCATTCAGCCTATCTTGCAGAGAAGACCTATCGTGAAGTGTGATGTGTTAAGTTTCATTTGAATAAAAAATTGTGTGGGATTGTCACTTCCTTTGCTTCTTTGAGGCAAAGCTTGCCAGAAGGGCTAAGCTACTCTTGGACATGCACACTTATTTTGTGGGTGCCAGGTGTGGGTATCCTTGTCTTGTACGGGAGACTGAAAGGGACTGAAAACAGAATTAACCGAGAAAGCAGGCAACTTTATTTCCACAGCTAAGTCAAGTTCAGCATTTGCATGTGCAGGATACAGCATTTACATGTAGTGCATTGGTACTCAGACTGCCTTGGGATCAGCACGTATTGCCCCAGAAGGAAATGGTTGTGATGTACTGCAGCCTGTACTGGATCCTGTTCATCCTGCTGAACATGCTGTTTTTTCCCTTAGGACCTGCAGGAGCTCCTGCACCTCAGTAAAGAGTTCTACCAGCTTTTGGACTTGACCTGATGGTGTTGGTATTGGCCTTGCTTTCTGAGAAGGGGCTTGAGGTGATGGTTAAATTATTTGATGACCATGATGTTGGATAAGCCCTCACACTTGGGGCTATCTGTTCAGCACTTCAGCAGCACACAGTAGAAGTGCTGAGAGGTAGTGCAGACTCTGGGGCCTTTTTCTCACACAGCCTCTTCCCCAGCTGGTCACTCCAGTGAGCCAGAAGTAGTCAGGCCTCTTGTCTCTGCATGTGAAAGGACCACTGCTGTCACCTTGCAGTGGTGGTGTTGGGTGGTCACTGTCAGTACTGAGGCTGTCTCTTCTCTCACAGCTTGTGCCAGAGCTGTGTTCCTGGCAGAGCAGCACTCTACTCAGGTGCTGGAACCTCTGCTCTTTTAGACTAAGACTGTTTCCGCTTATCATATCACTGTCTGCCAGTGTGAAGAGTCAGCCTCCATCTTTCTTATGGGCTTCCTTTAAGAGCTTCAGTGAGCTCTTCCTTCCCTTCTCCAGGCGGAACAACTCCTCTCTCAGCCTGTTGTCGTAGGAGAGGTGCTCCAGCCCTGTGATCAGTTTAGTGACTTTCCACTGGGTTTGTTCCATCTCTTTCTTGTGTTGAAGGCCCCAAACCTGGGTGCAGTTTTCAAGATGGGATCTTACAGGGGCAGAGTAGAGAGAGTGAGTCACCTCCATCATTCTGCTGCTCATGGTGCTTTGGGTGTAGCCTAGGTTGCTGTAGCCCAGGTTGACCCTTTGCGCTGCAAGAGCACAGTGTCAGCTCATGTTCAGCTTTTGTCTACCAGCACCCTCGAGTCCTTCTCTGCAGCGCTGCTCTTGATGGTTCTTCCTTCTCCCAGTCTGTGCTCATGTCTGGCATTGCCCTGACCTAGCAGTCTTGATTATATTGCAAGATGAAAAAATAATACTCTGGTGGGATATTTCTGTAAATAAACATCCTGGTGATCTTTAAAATGGGATTTTTTTGTTTTTTGGTTTGTTTTTGTTTTTGTTTTTTTTTTTGTTTAGTAAAACTCCTTAAAAATATAGAACTGTAACAGATGAGAAATGGAATGTACTTGCTGCCGATTGTTCATCCTGGTGTCGTTCAAGAGGATGACTGTTTCTTCAGCTAAAAATTCATTAAGATTTCTCCACTTTTTCTGGGAGCAGTTCATCTAAATATTACTCTGATACACTTGAATGTGGTTATTTATTCATCTTCAGAAATTAATTGTAAACACTTGTTTTACAATTTTTTTCCCCTAGAATTAGAAAATCGTAGTTGGCTTGTGTTGTTGGCATCCATACGAACCAAATTTTCATGTCCTCAAGTCAAAAATAATTCTTCTGTTTTGTAATTTAAAATTTGGAAGAGGGTATGCAAAGCAATTTCATTTCATATCTCTTAAGTATTTTTATCTATAAATAGAACCAATTTCACGGTGGAATAGTTTGCAAATTGTTTTGTTTCCCTTCTCTTACGTTAGGTAGCTGTATAATAGAATACTCACAAGGAGTGAAATTCTGAAATGCTGTTAGATATGTTTTTATGGACAGTGTAATGTTATGTGAGTGTTTTAACTAAGTTTCCTTGTTCTTTTTTGCCTCTCTTTACTGTAGGAAGTTTCGTATTCTGTTAGTGTCTTCAGTATGGTTTGCCTTAGTCAATATTTTCTTTAAAATTTTTGCTGTGTATGGGTAGGTATGTACTCATTTTAGGAAAAAACAGGAAATTCCCGAACTGTGCTCTTTTTTTCAACCAGGATATCATAGCATGGAGTGAAATAGAAATGTGTTTTTTGTTATTTCTGGACATAGCATTTAACAGTTTTGTTATTGTATATGGAAAAACAATGCAACTTATTGTTACTAGCAGTTGTACTTTTCTAGTGACTTGTCCATACAAGACAGAGATAATTATAATGCTGATGGCATTGCAGGTTTAAAATCTTGGTTTTGACTGCCTTTGAGTTATGCATTTATGCTATCCATTATGTGAGATTATGGGAGATTAGTAGTTCACATTTTCTTCTGTACTAAAATAAAGGGATACTAAAAAAAGCTGTTAGCTAAATAATAACCTGAAAAAGGTTATTCATTGTAAACAGATGTATTTTGACAAAAATGTAGTAGCATCTGAAGTTAATGTCACTTTATGAAATTCAACCAGTAACTGGAAGCTACTGAAGCTTTCTTTTTCATGTTTTGGTGTTTAGTCAGTTGATGTATGGCCTGTCATTTGTCTTAAGGTACATAAGCTACATTTTTGCTGTTCATATAATCAACAAAGCATGGCAGGAGTCCATGGTAGTTAAAACGAAGAAAGCAACAGCAGGAAAACTTTTATATGTCTGATGATCAAATTAGAAATAAAAACATTAATTTTTGAATATTACAGTGCCAGCTAAACATTTACTCAGGTAATTACGGGCAATTATGATGATTTGCATTTCATGGTAAAGCTTTAAACTTTCAGCATCAGTATTGCCTTGGAAATTGTTACAGAATAGGAAATCTTTGGGGAGTGTTTAAACCAGGCAATAGATTTAGTTAATATAAAATAGTAATTAATTCTGGTTTGCAGTCTGTGGCACTTAATTATGTCTTCTCCTTTTCTCTTACATGGTCAAAAAAAATTATGAAGGTGTAAACCCATTAGTTTTAAGAACATGTGTTTGAAATTATATGCTGTTCTCACTGTAGAAGTGTTTAATGTAGGTTTATTTTGCATACAGCAGCATTTTCCTGGAGCTGGTTGACAAAACTGAGACTTGGTGTGCAGACTCCACAACACTTAAGGGACTTGTCAGCAGGTGGAGCTCAGTGCTAGAAGACTAGCTAAGACTGAATAAGCCAAAGCAGTTAACATGAACTCGTGAGAGATTCACAGGGCCGTGGCAAGCTGAAGCACCATGGTACAGCCATTGGACATTGTCATGCCTTGTTGCCAGTAGGCTTAAAACTGTACGCAGCAGAAAATGGTTTTATCTGTTGAAAAAAAAAACAAACCAGAAGCTGGCCTGTTCTGCCTAATGTGGATGTTTTATCTTTCTGTCCTTCCTTGCTAGGACCCAAGACTTGATGCTCTAATTAGTATGATCAACAAACCAGTAGCCAGAGTCTTCTTCTGCTGGTTTGGATTTTAAGTGAATGTGTTCAGAACTCTCAACTAAAATAACAATTGACAAAATTAATAAATTTGTATATCTTTATTTTTTTTACAGTTACATAGATGTGTAGAAAGAGTTTTTGCAGGAGTTTGCTATTTGATTAAGGATGCTTCATTGCATACATTTTAGTTGTTGGATCACAAGGTCA
Source organism: Cossypha caffra (assembly GCA_027575645.1). Lineage (NCBI taxonomy): Eukaryota > Metazoa > Chordata > Aves > Passeriformes > Muscicapidae > Cossypha > Cossypha caffra. The sequence goes on along the minus strand of JAODLH010001601.1, from coordinate 9,724 downwards.
TGGAGCATAATCTGCTGAGAGAACTACCACACTCTTGGGGGCTCCTTTTCCCCTGCTGTCTCAGAATATGCAGGCTCTTTATTTTTAAGTAGGTGCAAGGAAATGATTGCCTTCTGTGACATGCCATTGCAGCAATAGCAGAAAGTGTAACCGTAGAGATAAATTTTTCTTTTTTCTTACTGATTCAGAAGAATGCACTCATTCTTGTACTCTGTAATGCATCACCAAATATCTCCCTTGCCTGTCCTGATAAGTAATTCTCTACTGATTAGAGGGTCATGACAGCTGTATAAAACTAAGATTGTATTAGAGCATGATAGGGAAGCCCTTCACTGTAGTTCGGTTTATATATTTATAAATCTTGTGCACTTCCTCCACGTTATTGTAAGATTTCAACTTTCTTGTCAAAAGACCCAGGGCCAGAGTTAGTCTGTGCAGCATTGATATCTTTATCCTTTCTTTTATTTTAGTCTCTGCTGAGGAAACACTGCCAGTGCAATCATGCTGTAGAAATTTTGCCTATTCATTCATAAAAGACTCAAAATGAACAGTTTTGTTTGGTAGTTCTGTGGACAGCTGAAGGTCAGTTTTATTTATGGTCACTGTTCAAGCTCGCTGGCTTGGGCCTATGTTTCTGGCTTACAGCCAGAATTTGACATGGATCGAAAGTGCCCCAAATGTCAGATGCTTTTAGAAAGTGTGGAAAGAATTAATTATATTCATTTTTCTCTCATAGTGAATGTGTTCTAGCTTCTATTTCTTCTTTTTGTAAATCCTGGTTGCCTGATGGACGTATAACAAAGGAAGAACAATACTAAAGATATACTATGGTGGTAGGCAGATAAAACCAGTCATACTTTGTCCCACTGACATGTCCGGAATATACAGGATGAGAGGTCAGTGGAGCTCTGAAGACTTGCCACTGAACATACCTGGAAACTTCTGCAGTAAAAGACTAGGCTAAGTTCACACACTAAGGCTCAGAATTTAGATATTTCTTAAGGTTAGCATATCAAAAAAAAGTTGAGAAATAACGTTGGGGAAAAGCAAAATTAGAAGTATAAGCAATATTTTTGAGGAATTGAGGGAGGTGGATCATTCACAGAAACAGCGCTCTTAGAATATTTGAAGTGCAGAATTAGTTTACCCTCTCTGTATGAAGGAGAGTTATAAGCACTTGAGAAAAGTACATAGATCTCTCTTGAACTGCCAAAAATATTTCAAGAGCTTTCATTTCTTCCTTGAGGAAGCAGGCTTCACCGTAGTAGTGTTGCAGAACTGCATACCCACTGGGGATTTGTTACTACAGTCAGAATCTTCTCTTTGGTTTAGGAAAGCTTCACACAGAAATTTCCTTTTGAACAGAAATCACATACTGGTATCCAGCATATGTTTCTCTGTGTGCTGGGAGAAAAATAGTAATTCTTTGCCAGAATCATCATCATTGTCATCCTGCATCTTTTTCATAGCAATAGGACTGAATCAGTGTGATTGCTAACTTCTCATAGCCTCTAGGCAACGCACAGGATGTAATATGATAGAATTTGGCTGCGTTAAATGACTTCCCTGCTTTGCTCTCTTCCTTTTTAAGTGGCTGATTAAAAATACCATTGTGTTTAGAGGCAATTATTAGGCTTCTAAAACTCTTAAAATCTGCTGTAAAGTAATTACTGGAATTAGGATTTATGTTTTTAATGTAGTGTCACTGGTAGTTTTTTGCCAAATTGAAGTGTTTGATTTTATGCTTAGCATCTGCTTTTTCTGCTATGTGGGGAAGTTCTCACCTGCTACAGACTTGAGAAAACAGAATGGCAATCCAATTTTCAGACCACTGTCATTAACCTACAGACCTATTTTTTGTTATCCTTTTTATGTTTTGTTTTTTCTCTTGGTAATTTTTTACGGTGAGGTAAGTGAAAAAGCATGTTTCAGATACTCCTCTTTTTTTTCCTTTTTTTTTTCCTTTTTTTTCTTTTATCATCAAGCAGTCAGATAGATGCTAAACATTTCTGATCAGTTTGGAATCCAGGTGCCTGAACATCAGCACTAATGCCCATTTTTAGATTGCTAAAGGTATCCTGCCTGTGCCATAAAGCTGTGACTCAAGTCTGCTAGTCCCATGTAGTTGTGTTAGGAACCTAGGCCGCAAAGATCTCTGAATATTAATATTCAAACAGGTGAAGCCCCCTTTCTAACAGATGTTGAGGTTCTTTGTTCAAAATAGTCTTTAATGGTAGGGAAGATTAAAGTTCTGTGTGAGATAGTGGTAATTATTGTAACCTTGTAAAAAAATTCCAGGATTACTTATCTCAATTTCCTTTTAGGGAGGTTCAGGAACAGGTAATCAGAAACTTAATTTTTATTTGGCTGTTGTGTTAGGGTAATGCAAGAAAGGCAGCGACATTTGTTTGAAGATAATAGCAGGTATCCAGGAGTTTCTGAAACTGATGTCCTCACCCTAGAGAAGAAAGAAAACTTGGAGTATTAAAGCCAAGATGCATGGAAATTTGTCATTCTTGGAAAATGATTGAAGGTCTTTATTTTTAGGGCACTGTAGGATTTTGTGGACCAAAAGCAGGTTTGTTTTTTGGAATTTAATGCAAAATCTTTCTGCAAGCAAAACGATTTTTTAAATCTGGGACTTTTTTGTCAAGTTTCTGAAAATAACAGGAGTTGGTGGTGTCTAGAAGTTAAGTATAGATTAGTAAAAGTAGGGGAAGAAAAGAAAAAAGAAAAAAAAACCCCAAATACAGGATAGAGTAGCAGAGCCAGACACTGTCAGCTCCAGAGGCTGCAGAGCTTTTAGTCAGGTTCAGAGTGTGCGTAGGAGTCCTGTCAGGAGCAAAATGAAAAGAGGTCGGAGGCAGTGCTGAGGACAAGACTATCGTGAGGGTCCAAAGTCTGTCCAGGACACAAGACCAAACATAGGATTGGTGAAACCTACAGCATACTCATGTAGGACTCATCCTGAAGGAAGGGCTGGAGACAGAGCAGTTGTCAGTATAATTTCGTGAGACAGTTTTTCTGTGAGACAGTGACTGACTTTATCAGCACATGTTGCCTCTGTGGCAAATTGAGTGCTAAATCAAAGCATAAAAGGGTATGAGAAGAAAAATACAGTATAGAAGTGATATTGTCTGAGCCATATATATCTGCAAAGTTTTGTTTCTGATATGTCTCAGAATGACTTGTTTTATTTCTAGATCTTGACTCTGAATACTAAGATGAAATAAAATCACTTAATGTTTGGCTTTATATGTAACACAAACTTCTGTCATTCCCCTTTAGATTGAATTCACGTAGTTTTGCCAGAACTCTGTAACAATGAGGACTTGCACAATATCTAACTGAAATGATCTCACTCTGGAAACCTTTAGCATTTACTCAGCAACTGCTGTAAAAATGAAAACAAAGAACTATTGGTAGGAGAGAGAGAAAACTGTAAACACAAATATATTGATTAGGGGTTGGGAGTGCCAAAATGAGATGATTGACAGTCTTGATGGTTTATATATCATGTTAACCTGAAATTTTTTCTTCTGTGCCAGCTGATGTCTAGAGCAATTGAACATGATGATTGCTTATTCTGAGTTCAGTGTAATGCAGTGAATGTTGCAGTACAGAAGGAACTGATGTGACTGAGCTGGCCATAGGCGATTGTACTGAAAGACGATGCAGATTTTTGTATGACTTTTAAGTGAGGGGAGAGATATTTGGAGAATTCTAACAATAAAGAAGTTTAGAAGTAACTTCTGAGCTAGAAACAATGAAAAAAAAAAACCCAACAAAATAACTTCTGTTTAATAAAACCAGAAATGGTGAAGAAGTAACTTCTGGGTTAAAAAAAACCAAAAACCTTTTAGGTACACTTGTATTTTGTTAGTTTGAGAAAGAAACCCGCATCCTCAAGGAAAATCAAAGTTCAGTGCAGCTGATATAAATTCAGTTTTTCATGTTAATTTGTTGGCTGTTATAGCATAAAGGAGAGATGTTTTCTCTGTAGGAGGTGGGGGGAAGACAAACCTGAACGTGGAAATCGTCAACATTTCCTACCAAATAAGATCCTGTTACATTTGGGTTGTACTCACTTAGTGATGATTCAGACTCCAGTACCATTAATGAAGGAATGATTTGTTTTAAAGTAATTTTTGTACAGGCCAATGAAGTAGCTTTTTGACAAAGATGCAGCAGTTTTCTTCTCAGACTGTTCTGTAGTAGTATCCAAAGTTGTGGCTGTGCATTGGAAGGTTTCAGTCTGCTTCAGGTGCTGCAGCTTTTGTCTGTTTGATCTGTTCACTCAGTAGGGATTTTTATATATAACATGTAAATAAACGTTGATTTTGTGGATAGTTGTATGTACAATTTGATCTTGACATTAAGTGTCTCAGGAACTGTGTGATAATGAAATTTGATCTTTATAATATGTAATAAAAATAGGAAAAATAAGATTTTCAACCAACATGACTGAAGTATTTAATCAGTTATATTTTTCAGCATACCTTTCAAGAAGTTGATGCATTGAATCGTGTATAACTATACCCATGAACTAGAAATTATGGGTTTTTTAGGGGAATGGGGACGTGGGTGCCAAAGGAGTTTCTTCTGTAACAGAGGACACTGGTCTTTGATTCAGAAAGCATCTTGAGCATAAACACATCTTACGAACTTTGATGAAACACTGCTTGGTTGTACAGACCCTTTTAAATAAGTAATGACTGAAGTAAAAAAAAAGTGAATCTGTTGACTGAACTGATAACTAATGACTAACTAATAACCATTTCTGTAGAAGTGCTGCCTTACTTATTTTGGCTCATCATGCTAGATAAATTTATGAACCTCAGCTTGAATAGGATTGAAGCCTTTTACTTGGTGCCATTAGTGAGACACACTGATGCTGTCCTCCGTGATGTCTGTATATTCAAAATGGCCTGTTTGTGTCTGTGATTTGTAGCTGTGATCTATGCATGAGTTCAGTGGACCATAGGCTTTACTCAGAGTAGAATTTGAACACTGCCAGTTTTGAGGATTTGCATTTTTGTTGTTCTGTTGTTTAAATTGGCAGATATTTGTTGTTTTGGCACCCTGCAAAGATTACTCATTAAGTCTACCTCAGTTATGGTGCTCAAGTTGTGCTCAAGCTGTCACAAAGTTGGTCTTGTCATTTTATCTATTAACATGCAGGCTGATTTGTGCATAAACAAGTATCTGTCAAAACCAAAAGCAAATATCATATTCTGACTACCCTGCCAAACAGCTGTCAGACAGAAATACCTGATCAGATTTGAATCTAGGCATACTGCAATCTGTTTCCAGTTTTGAAATGTTCCATTTCATTGCTTAACGCATCTAATGTAAATGTGGATCTGGCTAAGAACTTGCCATGTGCCACCTGACTGAAGGTCTTCAGAGTCAACTCCATGAAACTTTGTTTTATTGTGCTGAAGCAAATGCATCCTCTCACAGTATGATTTTTCCAAACAGGTTACAGTCACCAGTCCGTATTTAGTAACACTGTTTATGGGGAGAAGAAGAAGGCTTTACATCCTGCCTGATCAAATAACATGTAATGCTATTTCTTGGTACTTGATGCAGCATTTGCCAGGGGGTTTCCTTAGAGCCAGTCAGTGAGTCAGCTTAAGCCAGTTAATGAATTAAAAGGGGAATCTTCATTATTAGATGCCAGTGTGTAGAGGGCAGAATTGAAGAAATATTACCTTGTACCGGTCAGAACAGTGTGATGACAGACATAAAGACAATGCCTCTCTGATACAACGAAATGGTGGTTGGCTGGGGAGACGGGATTTTTCTCCCACCTGTAAGAATTTCCTTTGAAGTTAGGGGAAAATTCGGGGGTGTCCCCACCTCATCCCCCTAGAGAATAGTGTTTTCTGTCGGTTGGCATGGGCCTCTGCTGAAGTTGGGCTGCAGGTGCCTGCCTGCAATCTGGGATCCCACAGCTATTGGATATTTTGTTCTTGGTGTCTTGTGAGCTGTAGGAGGATTCGTGAATTTCAAGGTCATACAATATAGTGATGCTGTTCTTACTGTCTGTATTTTACATGTCAACTTTTGTCCAACTTTTTTGTTGCTTCCCCAACAGCTGTTCAGGGTACAGCTACTTCAATACATCTAACCCCTTAGAGGAACCAGACTTTCTTGACTTAAATGCCTAAGACCACTAGCTTTGTAAGGCACTAATCTTTAGCAGGCATTACTGAGTGTAAATGTGGCTGAAAACCAACCAGATCCAACAGTATTTTAATATATTTAATGAGATCTGGAAAGACTGTCATTCCTCTTACTGAGTAGTGCGATCTATTTAAAGTAATTGACCGGTGTGGTAAGTGCAGTCACTAACAAATGCCATAGTCAGTTCATACTATGTTTATAAATACTGCATTTAGATACAATTTGGGCTGACTAACCCCTGGTTGGCACAGCTGGAAGCATCATCAGCTGCTTCATTGTCTGATGCACAGAATACTTGCTCCTATAGCTTTAGTTTTCCCTTTGTGCAGTTAGCATCCAGTTAGTTGATTCAGTTGTCTTCCCATGTCTTCTTTGGATACAAAATGCTGAACTCTAAAGAGATGCAGTCCTCATTAGAAAACCATGTTTTGGATGGAACCTCTGCCTGAATTGAGGTCAGGCAAATTTTATTTTTCTTTCAGAATCTCTGGGAAGAAACCCCCCCCAAACTGTCCTTCTCACTGTCCTGTTACCTTAGTTCTGTATTCCCTGTACTTTCCTCCAGCATCTTTTAACTAACTTCCGTGGTGGAAATAAATCACCTGCTTGCAGCTCATATCTGTAATTTTCCTCTTTGCTGGCTTATAATCCCCCACCTACTAACTGCTATGCAAATTTGCTTTATGAGATCACATTTTGTCAAGGTACTGATGCCATTGAACTCAGTGAGACCAGAGAAGCTTTGCCTGTGCAGATCTGGAATAAAAGATTGAGAACAGTTTTTGTTTTGTTCTCTGCTGAAATGTGGCTTGGCTTCCTGTCTGGAAGTTTAGAGTTTTAAAATAGCCAACACAGGTTGTAATGAGAAAAGGAAAATGGTTTGTGCTTCTCAGTCTGCAGAGTGTGTAAGTATGTATGGATTTCTGGCAAGCCTATTCATGTTATTTTAAGTTTTTGGCTAGTAAAGACAATTTCCAGTTCCAGATAGCATTCTTTGGCACGCACACTACTCTTTAGGAATTCGCCAACATGCCTTGTGGTAGCTGTGGGTGGTGTTCATAACTTCCTTATTTCAGCTTTGGACTGTTGCAGAGAAGATTAGGAGTTGAGGTATTTTGGAAATTTTTTTGCAAGGCTTTATGTTTACCACTCTGGATCCTCATGTAAAAGTATCCTGACGTTGTGTTTGTATTTGCTTAATCTGCCGAGTTCATTGTCTTGAGTACTGTATGCATAGCTTAGTTCTTCAGGCACTTTCACTAGAAAATTTTGCATGCCTCTTGTGAAATGTAGCCTAGAGGTTCTTCACCTGTGGCGTTTTGTTATCAGCCCATATAGTGATGACTCTAGTTCTTATTATTAGGCCAGTAGTTGTAATGAAGGTCTGTTAGCCCTTGAGTAATATTTATCAATTTTAAAAATTTAATGTTAACTTTTTAAAAACTGAAGCTAACTACTGTACAGGTAAAACTTCACCATTCCATTGAGGAAATGCTATTACAGAATACTGCAATTTTTTAACAAGTGCCAAAACCACACTCCATCTTTGTACTTGTTTCTGTGAATAAATAAATGAGAGTGAATAAATGAGTATGAAAACTTCAGGACATAAAATTTATTTTCTGCACTAATTCCCATCTCTAGTGGAGGAATACTGGATGGTTTCAGATGCTGTTTTATTACAATCTAGTTAGAGATGCAGTTTTCCAAATAGGAGTAATGCTGTATAACACGTGTCTGTGTGGAAAAAATCCATTTCTTCAATTGCCTTAGCAAGAATCTTCATTCTAGCTCAGGTTTTGTTCTGGTGGTTTTTTTTTTGTTTTGTTCTTTCTTAACTTGAAAGAGGGGCAGCAAGACTAGTCTTTGTGTGTATAGGCGTATGTAACCAGTTTGAAGAGCTATTTCAAGTTGAAGACTTTACCACTTCAGATGGCAACTGTAGTGTTGGTCTGGATTAAAACATCAAGCATTACTGCATTTCTCTGTTTTTCTGAAAATATGGGTCATAAAAACCTGAAACTATTTCAACTGGATGTATGCGGTATTAAAGTAAATAATAAAATTAGCCTTTTTGATTCAAAAATGCTCCTAAGAATTTTTGCATTGAAATGGTTTGTGGATGCGTATTTATTCGCTGCTTTTTGACTTGCAATTCTTGGTTTTCTTCAGCAGCAGCAGCAGCACAGCCTGAATGTTGAGCATGTTGTCCTGGCAGATGCTGACCTTCACCAGCAGCCAGTTCATCATACCATTGGTTTTTTCATGCCATTGGTTTTTTGAATTATGAGCTGCCAGTGGATGTAAGATGTTGGCTTGCTTGCTTTTGTGAACATTAGGTACTGCAGTAGAACTATGAGCACTAAGTGCAGTCTGTTTTATGTTCTCCCATTGCAACTTCATGAGCTTACACAGAATTGTAGCAAGAGAGAGCTTGTGGGTATATTTGGAGATCTGTTACTGTGATGTGGCAATGGCAAACAAGGAAGGTAAGGACCATGCCATGAAAAGGTAGTTCCCTTTTGTATATAGCAAGTGCTGTACAGACTGAAATTTGATAAGTAATAAAAACTTGAAACAAGTAAAATGATTGTTTGAGAATTAATACTTTTTTGTACATTCAGTTAATAATGATATTGTTGATTAATAACAGTGCTCTTGAAATCATATCTGAAAATATACAGACAAGCTTGAGGTTTTTATGTGGTGGAGGTTTTAATTTTCTCTGTTTTATTTTTCCACAGTTAAGTATGGTAACAGCATTTAAACTTAATTTTTTAGAAGTATTTGTTTGTTCTAAATTTGTCTGTAAGAGTTGAAAAGTCTTACTTGGCTTGTTGAATTTCCTTTCTTGAAATCAGGTGTCATTTACGTGGCATCATAATGTGATCAATGAATGGAAGTGTCTTGGGATTTGGTCGTTTAGAGATACAGTCATTGAGCAGAGAAGGAATGCTTAATTTCAGGGGCCTATCTGCATTGCAAAAGCCCTTATCTGGCTACTTTTTCCTTCCACAAAAATAGTTTTTATATGAGATCTCAGTGCCTCAGCTTAGGTGTTGAGATACATTTAGTCATATTTTTCTTTGAAGAACTGTTGACATTTTTGATGATAATTTGGTGAAATCAAAGTATCATGTTTTCAAAAATAAAAAAGCTGTTAGGTATATATAAGAGTTAAAATGTACTATGTTTCTGGAAACATTATTGCTAATCCCCTTTAAGAGGTGCTCGACTTTCATCAAGACATTTAATACATGTTCGTGTGTTTGGAAGATTTGCTAATCATTTAAAAGATGAAGGTGACATTTCCCTGACATTTCATATGTAGCTTGAAAAATTCGCCTTTTGAAAGTCTTAATTAAAACAGAAAACAGGGCAGACAACTAAGCTGTACATTTTATTATGATAGATAGGGATTCAAAAAAGAAAGCAAAGGTGTCTCGGTTTGGAAGGTGTCTGCTAGGAAAGGCAGGGCCCTCCCTTGAAATGGAGAATGTAGACCCCCTCGCTCTGAACTGCTATGTTTGAAGTC
>JAODLH010001589.1:999457-1021757 GCA_027575645.1 Cossypha caffra | reverse complement strand
CTACTTTTTTTGTTAAAAAAAGAAATTTATTTATTCACTAATATGATTACAGGTTCTTTAGTAATGTAGAATGCAACTGAGTGCATCACTTCCTGTAAGCAACAAATAAAGGTGAGATATTAATTTTGTGCTGGCTCTGAGGCAAAAATACTGAAACAATTGGTAGTGGTGTTTGAACTTAGAGATTAAATGCACTAGTTTGGATGGAGGAAGAGGTAATAATTATATGCCTAGGAAATGCATGTCAGTGTTCAAGAAACGCTGGGGAACTCCTGAAAAAGTCAAGGATGGACAGATGTGTGCAGCCCAAAAAAAATCTCTGCCAAAATGCAACTTGGAAAACCCTGTTGCCTTTTAGGTAGTGGTAGCTCAAGATAAGGCCAATGACTGTGAAGAGCCCTTTCCAGCATAGTTGCTGTTGTGCCAAAACAACAAACTGTAGCACAAGAAGAAGGCAGGGGTAGTAAAGATTGACAAGTACTGTATGGTCTGGAAATGTGGTATCTGTGATGGTCTGGTAAATTCACATTGCACTGAAATTCCTTACACCTATAGTAACACCCAAACCAATGCTCTTGGGCAATCCTAATGTTGTCCTGATGATTGTAGGATTTTAAGGATACCCGTAGAAAATCTATGAAGGGTTATAGGGCACGTAACCAAAGTCTACCTGCCTTCCTCCTCCAGGTCAATTTATGGCACCTAGGGAGAAAACCTGTGGTTAGAAATGTACCTATAAATTTATATTACACTGCAATATTAAGCTATTATATTTTGGGACAGCAATGATACTCATTTCATAACCTTTAAAATAGGGTATATATAGTGTGATCCCTAATAGGAGTAAGTCATACTCTAATATGACTCTAATTGCCATTCTCTTATCTCATGCTCTTGACAATAATATCCTCAGTATAAAAATACAGCTTCTATGGTAAGAAACAGTCTTTTGATAATAGAAGTGTAGAAGGTTCACAGAGACCTTTTGCAGTAATTTATTTTTGTTTTAATTTATTTAATTTTCCTTAATTTTTTTCCTGTAACTTTTAATTAATCTTGTTATTACCTCTTTTGACCTGTCTACTTTTAAAACTGCTTTGGGGATGGGCAGAAAAGTCATGCATCAAAGAAGGCTTGGGAGTAAAAAGGTGGCTTTTATAAACTGGTAATTGGGAATCAATGTGCTTTAAGCTGTGGGCAGAAAATGTAATAAACAATCTGGTCTAGAGGGACAAAGGATTATTTGTTAATAGTATAAAAAGGTCAGTGCTACAGTAATTAAATTAAACCTGCAAGGCATTCCAGGCCATACTTCCAAATTGTAATATACCAGAAAGAAAGAAAGAAGGTGCTTGACAACTATTTTCTGTTGAATCTCCCATGGGTCATGTCCTATATAAATTAACATGCTTTAATAGCTTCCTGCTTTAACACTTGATTTTAAACCTGCAATAATTGATATTATATTACAGGATGCTGTAAAGGCCCAACAGCTCAGAAGTGAAGAGTATGTGGCTCTGCACAGACCCAGTTCAGGACAGCCAATATTTCTGTAGCACACACTGCATGTACCTGCATCTATGCAGTTTTGCAGCAGCTGTGCCTGTGAAGCATTGCACCAGAATCTTGGTCTTTTGCACATGAAAAAGTGAGGCTCATTCTTTTGGTTGAACTGGTGAGTATTAACAGCCGCACCCAGTAGATTTTCAGGATTGTTTGTGGTGGAATTATGCTCTGTGTGTTGTGTCGTTAAAACCAGAAAATTGAACACGAAATACTACTTCAGCACTTGAAACTACTCAGTTCCTTGGATTTTGTGTTAGCTACTCATCTACCTGTCACTTAACAAACTGCAACGTGGATAGTTATGAGTGCATGCTTTTTTCTTTCTTTGTCCATTTAATATAAAGTTTCAGATTTCTGTAGCTTATCTGTAGCAGTGTTTAACTGTAGACCTTCTGTTTTTTTGAATCTTAAAAGAGCACCTCAGGAGGTAGATATAATTAACCTTGGGATAAGGACTGTGTGAGAGCACTAATTTTCTTTTAATTAGTAATATTTTCTTAGTTAACTTCATTACTGCTGACAGCTACTTTGTAGTAATGAAGGCTTTAATCAGAAAAATGAAATGGGGAAGCATTATTTGGCCAGCTGGCCTCAAAAGATGGAAGATTGCTGAGGCACACATACAATATCTTATGCTGTGTGTGTTGGAATTGTTTTCTGATGACAGTAGGACAGCTCAGTTTTTGGCTGTATCATGGCTAGGTATGTTCCCTAGATTACTCCATATTTCTGAGAACTTCCCTGATCCAACACCTGTAAAATAACACCAGTTGCTGGGTTTTTTTCCCAGCACACCTGGATTCGTTGATAGGGGGAATAGCTGAGACTAAGTCATATTTAGGCTTGGCAAGTGTCCTGAGACTTTGTGGTTAAAGGTCGACTCAAGTTCCACACTAAAGAGCTATCATCTCTAGTGATTTGGTTTGGTTTTCTTTATGAACAACAGGAGTAAAAAATATTGCCTCATTTCTTATTAACGATCAATGATTAGAGGACAGTGTGAGGAAAAAAAGTGCTAAGCAAGTGAAAGCTAAGTGCTAAGCTAAGTGAAAAGCAGGTAGTTCAGCTATCAAACCTGAGCTCTAATTTGTTTAATTTGTTTAATTTTCATCAAGAAAATGAGACCTCAATTGCGAGTTTTGCAGTATGCTTTTGCACAAAATTCAGAAGTTTCCAGGGCCTGGATTTTAAAGGGGGAAGCTAACATCAAAGTGACTGGCCATTATAATGAATAAAGTGTTGGGAGCTTTGGAGTAAATAACAGTCTGCTCAGCATGAGCTGTCTGTAACTAGGGAGCGAAGAAATCCTGAGGATGTTGTATATGAACTGTTTATAAGGATACCAGTCAGGGACAGATTCATAATTGTGGAGAAATCTCTTAGAAAATAGACAATGGACTTTGAATTTTTGAAAGCAGACAGGTCTTCTGAATGTTGGGTAACTGTTTTTTTTCTTTCTTTTCCTTCTATTTCTCTAGCTGTGTTTATTTGATATGCCTCCTATGATAAAGCCTCAGTGTATTTCTCTGATAAAAGAGCTGTCTATATTCAAATCCATAGACTTCTGAGGTACAGGATTGAAGTGTAAGGAGAATAATAATTGAAATACATTGAAATCTTTTCACCTATAAGTTGAGTAGAGTTTAAGTCCATGAGCACAAAGAGAACTGTGTGAGTTTAGAACATCAGAAACATTCCGCTTCCAAGTTTTCCTTTTTTCTTGATTCATAATAAGACATTAGTCCTTGAATGTCAAAGCACCATGTAAGTATTGTAATCAAATGGGTTCAGTGCTTAGTTCAACTTCTGTTAATTTCTGTTTTTCTTTGTATAAGGGAAATGCTTGTAGATACAGACTTTTCACTGCTCTTCTGTTTCTGGTGGAAACTCATGAAAATTATGGGATTGCATGTTTTCCATTGTTCAAAACAGTGAACAGTAGGCATGACAGAATTGTGTGATGCTAGAATAATATTTCTGTCTCAGCGCATAGCATGGTTAAAAGTAACAGAAGACCAAAAAATAATTAAGATGGTGAATCTTACGCACACAGCATTTAGAGCTGCTGAAATTGAGGATGCAAAGAAATCTGTCCAGTTTGAAGTGTGAGATACCTGACCTATGAATTACAATTGATTAATTTGCTTGGACAGTGTTTTGAAAGAGGGCAGAAATGAGGTTTCAGAGTGATGTCATGTTTGCATTACGTGTTTGAAATGTAAGTAGACTGAAGTGGGCGATACTATCAGCACCAACCAAAAGTGGGTGACCTTAGGTGTGCAGTAGCATGTGCTTTTGTGGGAACATGTCGTGTGTGAGCTGGCAATGTGCACTTGCAGCCTGGAAATCCGTTTGTGCCCTGGTCTGAAAAAAAAAAGAAGGGTGGCCAGCTGGTTGAGGGAGATGATCCTACCCCTCTTCTCTGCTCTTGTGAGATCCCGCCTGGAGTGCTGCATGCAGCTTTGGTGCCTCTGGAAATAAGGATATCAAGTGGACAAAAATACTTGATCTGGATTCTGCTTTGCTTGGGAAACAATGACAAGTACAGGCAGTATGATTATGGTTAGGAAGACTTCATTGCAGGCACTTCACGTTAGAAGAAATCAGCAAGTTAAACTCATAAGAAATTAATTCTTGAATGCGTTGTTTTCCCTGATTATTGTACCAAGACACTGAAGAATGTGATGCATCTATTGAAACTTGATTTTTCATAGTAAGAAATTGAAAGATTATTGCAAATATTGCAGGAAATCATTGTGCAAACTATTGAACATAAGCAATTGATTTCTAGCTTTATTGGATTTCCTTCCTATTTTAGATCTTGTTTTTTAGATTCGTTTTTTATACCAACTCATTACCAGTTAAAAGACATGAGAATTGTCTTGAAAAATCATCTGCTATATCATTGCTGCTTTTACCTTTTCTGTATGAAAATAAGTCCTAGGGAGCATGCTAAGTAAAAATGGTTTTTGAGCCTTTTTCAGGACGTTTTTTGAGAGCTTTGTTTGTAGATTAGTGACTGTTTCTGAAAGGTTTTGCTAGGGAGCAGAAGCTGTTTCCTCTCTCAGCTCCTCAATAAATAGTGTTTTTCTCTTGTCTCTGAATGCTTGCTTGCAGGTACTCATTCCCTTTTTATTTTTTTGCCTCTGTTTTCTCATCCTATCACAACTCTATAGAGAGAGATAATGTGCCATAAATGAAAAACTCTCTTATATTGTGGCTGTGATGAAGTTGAGAGAGTGTATTATACTGCATTCAAAGTTAGCCTGACTCCGTGCTGATGTGGCAACACTGCACCAGAAGCCACACACATGTACATGCTGTTCAATATTCAAATTTAAATCAAATATATTCTAAAAAGGAAAAGAAAAGGCGTTTCTTCTTATTCTTCTTATCCCTGACTTAAAGCAGCAACATATATCCTATGGCAAATTAAAAACAATGTCCTGTGTCCATGGAAGGTGAGGAAGAACTTACAGTGGCTGAGTAGCAGCAATCCTTAAATGTGGAGAGAATGCTGGAGCAAACTCCACTTGCCTTTATTTGTGTTTTTTGTAGAGATCGTTTTGCATATTTTGGTATTGTCCTTCTGGTGATTTTTAATGATTGCTGTGAGTTTTTGTGTCCTTTAAGGGACTCAGTAGGAAGCCTTCTGCTACCACCCTAAATTCCTCCTTCCGTGAGGCCCTACTTCACTAACAGAGTCTTGAAATATGCAGATGACCCTTGAAATTCCCCAAGCACGTTTGTCTTTTTTGGCAATACATCATGTACTATTATGCATTGCCCCAAATTTCTGTTCCTGTTTAATTATATGAACCATTCTAGACACTGACTTGTTTAAAATAGGCCTAGGGTTTGCCGTTTCAAAGGGGAATTTTCTCTTAAATAAGAAGAGGTTTTTTCTAGTATTGACTCACAAAAATGCAACAAATCTACATGGCTGGCACTGATTTTTATGGCTGGAGAACCAGGAAACAGCAGGCATACACCCCAGGCACTCATAAACAATAAAAATACTGTTACTCATTATTTTTGGGTGACCTGGGTAAGAACTTCTAACCCTTGACTTCAATTTCATGTTTAAATCTCCAAGTGTTCGATACCAAGAGAAGAAGGCCAAGAAACTGCAAACAACAATGAACTAGGAAAAACACAATACAACCAGAAAGAAACTTCCACTGCAATATGACTTGTGAGAGTTAAGGTACCATTTGTAGAGAACTTGGGATATGCCTGAAGCAAGGAGACTGTTAATACTTTCAATTTGGCTTATCCATGTATTTGCAGAGAGTCTGAAAATTTTAATTCAGGGGAAAATTCAAACTTTTGAGCTCAAATAATACCTATTTTTTTCCCAGTTATTGAACTATTATTATTATCTTCAACCTAATTTTTTTTGAAGGGAGTGAGACTACTACAGGACTCCTTAGAGGAATTGAAATCAGATAAAACTCTGATTTAAGTGTAGATTTTGTGTGTTCAGTAGTGAAAATTTTTTATTTTTTTTTATCTGGGACAGCATTTTTCAAATTACTGAGGTTAGCATAAAGCAAAACAAATTGTTTCAAGAGGTTTTGAAATCATCGATGAATTAAGAATGTCTCTTGATTTTGTGAAGCTCCACATTGTTAAAAGATATCTTTACTGATTGATTGGTATTCTGCCCTTTATCTTTCTAAGATGTTCTCAGATAAAACAGAATTCAAGGTTGTCCATAATCACTAGGCAAAGAGATTAGAATCTCTCTAGAGTGTAGAATATTAATTTGACCGAAGAGTCAACCCAAATGCTTTTTCAATTTTCTTGATGGTGAGTCTTTTGGAGACATATTTGTAGGGATGTGTGATGCCAGGTTTTTGTTTTGTACTATATCACTCAATTGAGTTGCATCACAAAAGCTACAAAACATAGAGGCAAAGCCTCACCTCAAGAAAATAGGGAATATCAAGCGTACTAGACTAGAGAGATGAATTTAGAATACCTGTTTGACTGAGGAGTTAAAACAAACCCTTGTTCAGAGATCTCTCTGGTCCAGTGTTTAATTGTTTTAGTTCTTGACTAAATTTGCAATCCATTCTTACTCAATTCCACAGTTATCACTTGGTTTGCTGCTTAATAGTGAAAGGCACTTACAAGATATGCCACCCTTCACCTTTTCTGTTTCTGGATGCTGCAAATGAAACAACTGAATATTGAAGGCAGTAACATAAAGTCAACTTAAATTTTGAAGTTAAGGCAGTCATTCTTTTCCTTTTTTTTTAGCTTTTCAAATTACTGATGCAATTATTCTCACACTGATCTGACTTTTGAAATTCCTCTCTACAGTTTGACAAGACACTATGACAGCTGGTTTAGTGAAGGGATAATTATTTTATAGAGTTGTAATATGAGTTACATGTTCAATCTTTACTGAGAAGACAACATGACAGATAGATATAATAGAAGAACCACTAATATGCAGTTATTTAAGTAGTGGCAAATGTGTAACAACTTTGAAGCAATTTTTCTAGGTTGTTCAGAGAGTGTGAAATTTACTCTTCAGTGCATCAATATACTGTTGTTAAGTTATTGATGTAAGTGTCTACCATTTATCAGAGAAAATTCCACAAAGATGACCTGTGGTGATTGTTTCTAGACTTAAAGTCTCACTTTTATTTTCCATTAACAGGAAACTTTTTCCTATTTTATTACTGTATTGCAAGATGTTAGAACTATTTGTTCTAACCTCCTAAGACTTAAAAACTGAATATAGACTTGATTTAGATATCACAGATTAAATTTCTTCAGCTAAACTTTGACAAGAGTAAGTCTATTTGCATCCTGGATGAAAACCTGGAAGATTTAAAATTAAATGGAGTATTTCTAAAAATAGAATGTTTCTGAAAATGACCTTGTGCCATTTTAAAATTTACATCCAAGCAGAAAGCTGCATTTAATGATAAGCATTATTGATAATGCAGACTTCTTTGAACCATATTTGTTCTGATTTTTGAGGCCAGATAGCTGTCTTGTGTAGTGTACCATAAAACTTGGTAGAATTTCATCACATAAAATCCAAAACAAAATCTTCACCTCAAGTAAACAGGACGTTATTCAGCATTTCAGGTAGACAGCTTGCTGTACAGTGTTCACCTAAAAAAACTTCTCTTGAAATTGGCTAACAGCCCCTTTAATTTACAGCATCTGAGACTAAGTAGTTTCTTCCCCATCCTAACCTTTAGCTGGCACAATTTGCTTGCATGGAGCACTGATTCTTGGCAAGCAGGCTCATTTACCAGCAGACATTTAGACAGAAATGCATTGACTGAGTTTTTCAGCTAGCTTTCTTTTTGTGTATCACCTCATATTTATGCTGCATCATGACATTGCAGTATCCCCCACAAGCAGATGTGGTGAGCAGTAGTGGGGAGTGAACAGTGAAGTCGTGGAAGTCTGGACTTCTGGCAGTGCATCATCTTTTACTGGATCCTGCTTACTTTCACTTCAAGTGCTGGCAAAATATATGGCCTGTGAAAAGCATTTCATTCATGATACATAGGGGAAAACGGATTTTTGTAAAATTCCATTATCTGAAGAGTTAATGGGGTAAACTTACCTCGGCTAGCCTTTCACTGCTGGAAATGAAGCCTGTTCTTGGCCAAAGTTTGTATGGCTTATAAAGATCTCAAAAGTACCGTGGATGGCAAAGAAAAAATAGCTCTTTCCTTAGAAGACTTACACAAAACAGCTGGCATGAAATCTCTTCAGCATTTTGTAGAGTTCTCAATTTTTTACCTCTCTGTTTCATTTATCTGTCTTCCTAAAACATTCTAAATTTAATAGTCACATTGATATGAGCAGACAAGACAGATTGAATCTTGGGGCAGATATAATTTTCATGCAGAAAACTTCATTCAAAACTGGAAAAATTAAGATTAAATTCTTTCACCTTCACTGTTGCAAATGCTACTCAGTGTCCAGTCCTCTCTGTTTTCCAACATAAAACTAGTGGAGGAGTTAGCTTCCCAGTAAGAATTAAATTATAGACTCCTACCACTCTACAGAAATTTTCAAATAAATACTGATTGTAAGTGATCATGTGTTAAAATTTAAGTTTACCTTTGGACAAATTGGGGAATAGTTCCCTTTCAGGTTATACTACAGGCCTGCAAACTTAAAGAAAGTTGTATCTGTAACTTGTTCACCAATTAAAAAATGTCATAGCCATATTAAACTTTGATTGTGCCTGAAAATCTAAGTTTATAAATATTGGAATATGCTCTGAAAACCATTAAATTTGGTCTCTGGTGGGGCAAGGGAAATGTAATTAAAGTGCAAGTGGCAGATTTCATTATTCATGGTTTGGGATTTTTTTTAAAGCACCCTCTCAGAACCCTCCTTGGATTTAATAAGGACATTAATTGATAAACTGCCACAAAGTCGTAGGAAAAGTTAGCAATTTTTCAGGTCGGAACCAACGCCCTCAAGTTAACTGGACCAGTACAGACTGCACTCTGAGAAATAATGGGCTTTCTCTCTGAAATATTGCTTAATAACTAAGCAGGTGCCAACAACCTCTGTAGCACCTTTGGCTTCATTAATTTATGAAGTGAGACTTCAGACTATGGGCGTTCAGAGGATGGGGCAGAGTTCAGGGCTGGCGTGTCAAAAGCATAGAAGGTCATGTCACAAAGGTCTTTGGTGCAGCATAAGCTTTAAAAAATATATTGTTCCCTCTAGAATGAATATCCAACAATGTCATTCAGGGTGATCTTGCACAAAATGTGGCATATGAATGCCTCCACAAGTATATATTAACACAGTCCCTTGTAGAATCTATTTCTGTTTGCTGATTCTTCCTCCAAAATTTACACTTATGTGAGCTGAGAATCAACCAGCTCTTCTCTGTCAGACCTCACCTGTTAGGAATGCAGATTCCTTCATATTATTTTGCCAGCAAACACAGATTACTTTGCCTAATTTGAGGTATGTAAGATTCACATGCATTTGACACCACCTCCATTTTAAGCATAGGCAAAATTTCTATTTAGATACAGTGCAAATGTCTATGTTACTGCGAACTCTGGTTTTATTCTGAAGTATTTACTTCATGAAGCTTTCTTTCTGCTCAAAAGTCAAATGAGTGAACTTTTGTCTGCCTGTAAAATAGCACAAGCATGTCCCCAAGATCTGATTCTTTAAATAGAATAGTAAACTTTCCTGTGAACTCATGGAAGTGTTCAGATAAACATGCTACTCTACTTTGATTAGCATGGAGTCTAGGTGCCATGTTTTGAATTCATCTTATTTATCAAATAAAAAAAAAAAAAGTGTTTTAGTTGGTAATAAAGCTTGTTCCACAACTTGCATGAGTTCTAATGGGCTAGATAAACCCACAACATGAATTAATTATCTTGGTTATCACTTGACACATTCCTACTGCTAGCTTTTGCCACATGTAACTGGACAAAGAGTTATGATGGTTCTACCTATAGAAGCATAACTGCACTGATGTAATCTCTCATCATGCCACAGGAGACTCCATTAGTATAAAAATGGCTCTTTACACCAACCAGAATCTCCTGTCTGTTATCATAAGTTAAGAAAAAAAGAATATCTTTATTCTGGAGTAAATGCTTACAGAACACTTTATTGGCTTAAAAACATTACTACACAGAAGGGGAGTTACTACAAGCTGAAGTGTAGATATGAAATTTTACCTAATATTTTAAACCATTGCTATAACTTAACGTGCACGATCATCATTAAGATCATTATTTTTGGAGAGTTACTGTGATACTGTTTGCAAAATACTTGTGACATTGCTATTGCCAATGCATAGACACTAACTCTACTTTTTATGAAGAGCAGCTATTTAAAAATACTGCTGTTACATTACTTGTTACTTTGTGAATACAGAAAATTTCTAATATATTATGGAATGTGGAAAATTCCTCCATATCATATAAGAGAATGATTTTACATTCCTCCCCACTGACATCTCTATCCCACAAGTGTCCTGTATGTTCATTAACATTTTCATGAAATCTCTGTAGTATTTTGCCACCAAGCACATGACATCATGTTTCCCCTTGCTTTCAAGGTGTTAGTGTTCTTAACATGCTGGTGAAATCCTACTTGATTTTCTTGGCATAACATAAGATTTAAATATATTTTTTAATGCAAATGCAGTGTGGTGCATTGTACTTGCATCCAAAAATGACTTTTGATTTTGCAGGTAGAATTTAAAGAGAGAATGCTATGTCATGTGATTTTTGCTATAGTCTGTCTGTTTAATTAAGTTCTATTTTGTTCCATGCAGTTCATATTATTCTTCTTAAAAAGTGTGGAACATTCTGGGTTCTGTAAGACTTGCTTATGCCAGCAATATCCTATAATGCAAAACTATGCACAATATTAACAGTATATTAGTTATTTCTAATAAAAGGTAAAAGGATGGTTACTTTTCCCTTTCAACCTTCTTTGTGACACACATTGTCAAATGAGATGCAGTTAAAAAACATGTTTTTGCATTCCATCACAGAAATTTAAAGTGAAAGAAGATGTCTAGGTAAGATTAGTCAAAGTATGGAATATGAAACCAGAGCCTAATGAAGAAATTTATGAAAAGTTGAACCAAAAGAACAAGGTTCTCCAGTGTTCTCCAGACTTTTTTCTGGCTTATATTTTAATGCATTCAGTTGTCAAACCCAGAAAGAAAACCTTGAAAATCAGCGTAATTATGTAATTTTTTGTCCATTTGAATTTTTATGGAGTTTGGATACTTGTTCCAAAATTGTGAAGACAAAATTATTCTTTTATGAGAAGTATGGGCAGCATGGGTAGAGGTTTGCAATAGTCTGTCTTAACGTTTAATGTGAATTTTAGTCAAGGAACTTTATTTAAAGAAACCTCTAAAGATATTTTAAATTTTGGAAAACTGTGTATCATTAGTGTCATGGTGCATCATTTTCACATGGGAAAATCAAGTTGCTTCATGAATCATCCAGACTGCAATTCTCATTGGGTGAGATGACTACATGTTCTTGGTGACTGTCTCAAAGCCAAATGCTTTCTCATGCTGGAATTTTTTGTAGTAAGAAGGGACACTTTTAGGCAAGTATTCATGGAACATCACCTTTTTTTGAAAAATATTTTCCAAGAAACTATTTATAAAGTATTAAACATCCTTTTATTTCCAATGAGTATTAAGTTGTATATCACCAAAGTATGCAAGAGGAGGCTATAATTAAAATTTGTCCTATATCAAAATAAATATGCCATTTATCTTTATGTTTAACAACCCTTGGGAGAGTTTAAAAGAGTATTTTTAGTTTCCATTTAAAACTTTTAGATTCAGGTGCTGCTCTCAATACAGGTGGCATTTAATCTGTAAATGCTCATTTGGTTACAGGAAAGCATTGCAGTCCACATGTTGATAATATAAATATAGTATTGAACCATAACATTTAACCACAGATGCCTGAAGCATACTCATAAAACTTCACTCATAAAGCTTATTAATTTATGCAAATTGCCTGCCTCACTTACCTGTGCACTTTGATGGCATTGCTTTTCTGTTGCAATGTCTTTCTTACTTAAAAGATAATTTCTTTGCATTGAATCACAGTATTTTTGTTATTGTCCTCAATGTACAGCAAAACTTCAACAAAATTTGCTGATAAAGACATAAGATGGCTACAGAAATAACACAAATAAGAGTAAGAAATCAATTATGGAATTATATACATGTGACTAAGAAGCACAATTCATCCTGGGTTACTGTCTAAATACTGATACTTCCCAACAGGTCATTTGAAGCTAGATTCAGGAAATTATTTTTGAGATAAATGTATTACAAATATGCTGGGCTGGTCTTGGCAAGCTACCAGGTGCCCATGAATAAGACTAAATGCTCCCGAGTTAAGGGGAGGGTGGTTGAAAGAAAAGAAAAGAAAAGCCTCCACATAGAAACAAAGCAGAGGCTCATTCCCTCCATCAACAGGCTAAATCCAATCATTTTCAGGGAAGTAGAATTCCAGAATGCATAGGAGTTGCTTCATAAAACAAAGAATAAGTTCTGCCCCCTGCTCTCTTCACTCAGGTTTGTGGCTCAGCAAGAGCCTTGAGGTATGGAACACCCATTTGGCCAGTTTGGTTCAGCTGTCCTGGTACGTTCTCTCCCAAATTCCTGTTCATCCCCCACCCACAGGCCTTGAGGAAGTTGAAGAGTGAGGGATGATAAGACAGCCCCGGTGCTGTGGGTGCATTGCTTGGCTGGACCTCCAACACTGATGTGTTATCAGCTCTGTTCTGGCCACAAATTCACAGCAGTGCTCTGTGAAGTCTGCCATGGGAGAAGTTACCTCCGTTCCAGACAGACCCAATAAAATAGAAAAGAAATGTGGAGATAGATTTTCTGAAAATCCTAGACTGCATCAGGTCTCCGGTTCAAGTATTCTCTTGATTTTATTTACTGATTTTATTATTTTTTTAATTGTAAAACAGATTTTTTTATATATTGTGGATTTTCCAAGTTTAGTTTTGGAATTTTAAAGTGCTGTGCATGGAAGTTTTACTCAAGTCTAAAGAATTCCTTAAGTGTGTATTTTTATGGCATGCATTTATAGGCAATTTGTTTTAGAAAATTCACATCTTGTTTATGTATTGTCAGAGTTTGAAATAAAAGTAGATTTTTTGCTCTGAGATTTTCAGGAATCTATTCAATAATATGTTTTAAGATACAAGTCCCTATTTAGATATTTCAGTGTGACTGACTTGTTAGTTTTGGTGAAGGAAAATTGAAAAACTTGAGTTGAAAATTGGAAGAATTTCCTTGGACTTCATAATTTTTAAGAGAAACTTTTTCCTTCTAGGGATTGAAAATGAATAAACCCAGCAAGATAATTGTAGAGACTGTTTTTTGCAGCAAAAACACTTGAACTTTTTACTTCTGTCTTATTTTGCAGGGGTTGCATAGAGAATTGGTCACAGCTATAAACTTTGTAGCTACTTGATAGTAGTTTACTGGCTCTTCCTGAACCACTCAATAGTGTGTACATTTGTGGGCCTCTCATCTAGGTCCAATTATTTTTAAACCGCCAAAAGTACAGAGGAAAGTGTTTTGGCTTGCTGCTTGAGTTGCCTCTGACAGCAATTTAACTGTCTGTAGCAGGTAAGTATGAAAAGGATTGGCACAGGAGGTGAAAACAGCAGAATGAAATCTCCTTAACCTTGCTATATGGAAAATGTTGACAGTCACAGTGCCAGTAAACTTTGGCACAAAACAAATGGTGCTCATGCTGCTGCGTTACAGACATAAGACTGTCTTTGTGGTGTTGTACTTATGATGTGAGAGTGTGTGTGGCCTGAGTTCAGAATCCTGAAGTTTTTTTTGGCTTAATGCTGTATAGCAAAATTACTAGTGCCACAATGAATCCTACTTTACGTTTTGTGTGTTTATATATCTGTGAAAGATTATATATGCAGCTTAATATAAACAAAAAATGCTAAAATACTTAAGTGGCTGTTAGCTTTTAGTCATGAGATGTTTTCATGGTTGTAGATAAAAATCCCTGTGCTGAAAACAAGTGATCTGAACAATTAGATGCATCACCTGGCTACATGCTTTCTTCTCTGTGCTAAAGCTTTCATCTTTTTGACAGTACTGTAGGCTCTGTTTCCATATTCTTTCTTTCACATCACTTAAATTACTTGCGAAGTAAACATAACAATACTGTCTAATATATCTTGGTTTTTTTGGTGTCTGTAATTACTTGGGAGACGGTATTTCAGTCAGCAATTGCTGACTCAAAAGACTTACTTTCATATCCATGGTTCATGACATACCTGTAAATCATGCAATAAAAACAGTTCAAGAAATTATTTGGTAAAAATTAATTGAACCAGCAAAAGGAGAAATACTACCCATAGAAAAATTACGTAAAAATGTATAGTATCCTCATGTTGTTGACAGTGGCTGGAAACTTAGGCATGGAAATTAAAACCTATTCTGCTGTTCATGGAAAATAGATGTTGCCTTTTATCCTTCTGTCTTCTTCTTTGTGTCAGTGACCTTTGGCTTCTAAGTTAAACGAGCTCTTCATTCACTGAGAACGCTGTAGTTATGTGATAATGTATAAACTGTGCATAGCCAGGCTGCTTTGGAAATTCTTTCATAGCACATCTGTGAGACTCTGCAACTGAAAAAATTATGGCCTAGAGCTCAGAATAAATATGTGCAGAAACAGAGCCACAATGCCTCAAAATTATAGGATGCAAAAGGGAGTGGAATAATTGGAAAAAATTAAGTATCACGGTGTATGTTGAATTTCACCTGGCATGTAGCATGCTGAATAAACAATTCAGAGAATCTTGAAATACTAGAAAAAGTCTTTTCGAAAATGTTATCTTTCCCAGAGAAAGTTATTTTAGTGGATTTCAGCCTCTGAAAGTTTTTCTAATAGGCATACCAGTGACTCGTTTACAGCAATTATCTGAGCCAGCTTTCAATACTTAGCTATTACCTGCAATGTATCTGTGACAACCCACAGCTAATTCTAAATAAGAAAAATATTCAGGGAAAATATTTAGGGAAGGAAATAAATTGTTATAAAATTAGTGATATGCCTGCAGTATTAAAGATATCCAATTTAGTTTACCTCTGTTGAGTGATTTCAGAGTTTCACACAGATGTTGTGACCATGGTGAAACCAAGAGAATTCTTGCTGCCAAATTGCAGAGGTATAGGTTGGATGAAGAAGTTTCAGGATGGTCATGTCCAAAGAGCTACAGTAAATTGCTCAGTGTGCAAGAGGAGAGAGATGAGTGATGTTCTCAGGGTCCTTACAGGACACATACTGATTAATGTCTTAATCAATGGCACCAACAGTAAGATACAGTGCACCCTCAGCAAATTTGGAGATGATGTAAAGTGGTGCAGCTGACACACAGTAGGGAAGGGGTGGCATCCAGAGGAACTTAACTGGCTTGAGGAGTGGGCTCAAGGGAACCTCATGGACTCCAGCAAGTCCAAGTGCAAAGTTCTGTACCTGGGTTGGAGCAATCCCCAGGATTGTGGCAGGTTGGGGGATGAATGGACTGAGAGCAGCCCCACAGAAAAGGATTTGGAGGCTGGAGTCTTCATCCAGTCTATGGATAAACAACTGGACATGAGCCAGCTGTGCCTGTATACAGCTCAAAAAGGCAATCACACCTTGACAGAAACAAAAGAAGCATGACCATGTTGAGGGAGGTGGTGGGTCCAGTTCTGGGCTTGGTAGTTCAAGGTGCAACTGGAAAGATCCAGATGAGGGCACAAAGATGATGAGACTGGAGCATTTCTCTTGTAAGGGAAGTCTGAGGGATATAAGCCTGTTAGCCTGGGGAAGAGGCAGCTGATTGCATGAAAGCATACAAATATCTTAAAGACAGATGTCATGAGACAGGCTCAGACTCCTCTCAGTGAAACCTGGTAACAGTAGAAAGGGCAACAGGCACAAATTGAAACACAGGAAGATCCACCTGAATATGAGAATGTTCTTTACTGTAGGAGTGACAGAGCACTGAAACAGGCTGCTCAGAGAGGTTATAGAGTCCTCCCTCTGAAGATATTCAAAACATACCTGGGCATGATCCTGTGCAGCCTGTAGGTGAATCTGCTTTATCAAGGGAATTGGACTAGATGATCTCCAGAGCCCTCTTCCAACCTCAACCATTCTGTGATTCAGTATGTTTCTGTGTGATTCTTCCCCTCTGTTCTGTGCTTGTGAGTCTCTAGGTTGAGCAGAGAAGTTGTGGTTGACACATCACTGGAAGTGTTCAGGGCCAGGTTGAATGGGGCTGGGAACAACCTCATCTGCTGGAAGGTGTCCAGGCCTGTGGCAGCGGGGATGGAAGTAGAGGATCTTTGAAGGTCCCTTCCAATATAAACGTTTCTGTGATTCTATTATTACAATAAAATACTAGTTCTTGGAATCATTTCCCATGTATAACATGAATACATCCTCTCTAATTTTGAAATTTAGTGCTATGATCACTAGCTTGCTTTATTTTAACATGATCCTACACTGTGTCATGTAAAACTATATGTTCATTTTAAATACTGCTTTGTCAAGGAAAGTCCTCCATGTGTAGGCAATTACTTGCTTTACTAAGGATAATTTGCCTTTGCAGTGAGAAAATAGCAAGCCTTTTTTTTTTCTTAATTACAAATGCGTACCCTTACATTTGAAGCCACATGCCGAAACCTGAAAACTGCATGCCAAATCAAGTGAAATACTAAAATGTAAAACTTCAAGTCAATATATACAAAAAGAACACAAGAGTCTGTTATTATTTGTCATGAGTTGTAAAAGATTCTGTTACTTTGTTTTAAGAAAACCACACAGACTATTGAAAATTCACCAATACAAGTTATGAAGCTATGTTTTTCAGTTTATTTCTATCTACTCAATTTCTTTCACCACCAGAGCCATACCTGAGTTACAACAAATTATCTATTATCTCTATCATCTTAACTTTCCATCAGTTTACTGTTGAAAATTAGCAAGTACAATACCCGATGCAGCAATCTGTGATGTGATGTGGACTTTCTATTGTTACAGTTATTACCTGCAGAGCACATAATGTCCTTGCAGCTGTGAAGAAGTCAATTCTCCTCTCCCTGGGACATAATTTGAAAAGTGCAGCAATACAAATCCTAGGGATGCTGGGAATTTGTTTGGTAGCAAGAGTGGCAGCTAATAACAAAGTGAAACTGGTTAAGGTGTGCAGGACACCAAAGTAATACGTGACAGGAGGAGAGGGCTCTGTTTTACATATTGACTGGGTTAGCAGGTTAAGCATAACAAGCTGGGCTACAGCTCAGTTTATTGTTTAACCTTGACTGATAATTTTCTTTTTGGGAGTCAAATGAGCTCAGTAAACAAATGAGCTAGTGTGACAGAAGGAGCAGCCCCTATGCAGATAGAGAGAAAAGCAAGAAAACCATTTTTCAGGGTTTCAGATCTGATTGCCCATTCTCTGTGACACCTGTTGACTTGAATAGCCTGTCCTGTGGAAGTTCTGTCTTCCTGCACTGTGTATGCTTCAGGTAGTATCCATGAGCTTCACTTTGTGAATACCCCTTTCCCCATTACAGCTGTCTGGATGTGCTGAAGGATCTCACGCTTCTCCTGTAGTCATTTCTTCTGTTTATTCCCCTAGAAAGATTTCTTACCGTTCCACTTAATTGAAAATGAACCTTATTTCCTTTGTCTGTACGTTTAAAACACATTGCAGTTTGAGGCAATGTTTGTAAGTAAATGCAATTCCTTTTTAATAGGGAAATGCTACAGCTAGGAAAATCATGCACTCTTTTGGGCACATAGGCCCTTTTCTAACATCTAAGGTTATTTTTCTGCATTTATCTTGTTATTGATATCTTTTAATCTCAACCAGGATAAAACTCTCCATATCCAACTCTTCCTAAGTTGTTTATTTAATGTCTCAAAAAAACCCTCATGGTGCTATGCTTTTATTTTTCATTTACCTGTGGGTTATCATAGAAATTCATACATCTTATTACTGACAATTTATTAAGATAACCCCTAGGCATCAACCTGACTGGACCTATTATTTTAAGGTGACATCTCTTCTAAATTGTACTGCATGAATTGTGGGAATCTGTCTGTGCTTAATCTACTGAGCCCAAAATATTTTCCTCTACTGGTTGTGGATATAGTTTCCTGCATGTCTATCACTCCATGGATATATTTTCTATCTATTAGCATATGATTTTGTAGAGGAATTGGCAAGATTAAGTTTATTTTTCATTCTATAATGATTACTTATGTGCCGAAATATGGAAACAATACAAATTTTCACATTTTCTAGTGGTGAGTTGTGTTTTCCTGTATAATTTTCTCTTTGATGCAATTATAGGAATGATTTACTGATCTTGTTCCATATTCTGCAAAGTGATGGTCACCTTGCTTTTGCTTTTATCTGGATTTTCTGGGCTGATAGTGCACCTAATGGTATCTTTTGGAATTTATGTTCTTTGTAGCAGGGATGAAGTAGAATATATAGCCTGTATCTGAAAAATAACATGCGGGTATGGAATTTAAAATAGAATTCTTTTAGTGAACTTGATGGTGTTATCCTCTGGCTGTTGTGTACCAAGGTACTGCCTGGTGGCACTGAAATCACTAAGGAAACACCAGAGGGAAGGCAACACTATTTAATTTTTCTGTGCTTCATCTAATAGACATTCTGCCTGCAAGAACAGGATAGAATTCTCCTTAGTCCCACAGGAAATAGAAATATAGATTGTTCAATATAGATATAAACTGTGTTGGGTCTAAACCCCTGAAATGGGCATTTGCCATCTCTCTGAGAGGTTGGATCAGTTTTCCACTGCTCGTGGTTTTATTGCCAGACTGACTACTGGTCAATCATCCTAAAATTTATCTGATTAATCTGAGATTTGTATGTTTAGTTCAGAAACTATGTTTGTGAACGAAGTCTATCTTATTGTTCTCAGTTCACCACATAGAGAGAAGTCTATTTTCTTACTGGAGTTTTTATGTTTCCAGGAGCCAGAAAGAACAAGATGGATTATTCTATTTATAGATTAAATACAAGAATTTTTTATTGGTGATATAAAAGGGTCACAATACTATATGTTCATACTGTGTATACAATATATATTCTTGTGTTGAGGATGCATTTGGAAAGAATTTAAGACATAATTTAGAGACATTCTACATATAATATATATTATGAAGTGCTTGAAGGAAAAATTAATTTGAGTAGATGCAGTTATACATATAGTAATGTAATATTTCTAAAGATTATTTTACTGTACAATAAATTCAAACTTTATTAATTAGTTACTTTGCTTAAAAATTAATTGAGCATTCATATTCTTACCTTGTTTCATAAACACCTGTGGATATGCCTCTAATGCTCATCAATAATGACTAAAAAAATCAGTTGGTTTTGTATTAGTATTATTTTTTCACAGATAAATAAAATAAATGTCATTCTGTAGATGCAA
Organism: Cossypha caffra; assembly: GCA_027575645.1. Classification (NCBI taxonomy): domain Eukaryota; kingdom Metazoa; phylum Chordata; class Aves; order Passeriformes; family Muscicapidae; genus Cossypha; species Cossypha caffra. The sequence goes on along the minus strand of JAODLH010001589.1, from coordinate 1,002,169 downwards.
GGCGAAAGTGAAGAGTGAGATGGATTGAATATCTGTCAAACTTACTGACAGATTACTGACAAAACTGAACTGTAAGCATTTTCAATATGACTAGTAACATGAAAACAAAGCTATTTAAACAAATGAAACATTATGATTGATTTGACAAATATGTTGAATTTTCAAATTCATAAAAGAAAATACGTGACTGAGAATGCAGTGAAGATGGATGAATTAAACTCTTTAAGCATGTCCCAGTTGTATGACAAGATTCTCTGAAGGGAACTGGAAATGCCATAATCTATCAAAATGCCTAGTCTCTATCTTGGTACAATACATAATATCAGGTGTAAAATACCATCTGGATATATCCTGAGCAGGAAACCAATTAAAATCTTCATCATGGGTCAAACTGTCTAGAAATATGAAGAACAAAATGAGAATTCCTAAATTCTACCTTTCTGTGTATGAGACAGTAATTAATACCAATATGAGAGACAGTAAGAATGAAAAGTGTCCTTAAAACATTTTTGTAATAGGTAACCCAGACAGCATGCTTTTCACTCTGCATTGTATTATGTATTTCTTACTGTGAGCTGGTTCTGTAAAAAAGCAGTAGGCAACACGTAGATGACATTACACATGCTAAATACAAATTACATGACTATTGATAGATTTTTGTGGAGAACACATATCTAGTCTGGTCAGAATGCATGCAGCTGGGGGTCTGGGGAAGGACCTCACATCTTCTGATAGTCTGGAATTAAAACTGGACAGAAAAATTAGAGTTTGCTGGGCTGGGTTGTTAGATTAATGCTGGTTGTCTCTGGTTTGGAAAACTAGCTACACATGATGAATGGTGTCTGCAGGCAATTACAGAGAAACAGAGCAGACTTGAAAACAAGCTGGAATAAAAAGTATTGTGGATAAAGCTGTTTGAAAACAAACTGCCATGTTATGGAAGCTGGGTAAATGCAGAGGTGTGTATTATTTAAGTTCGGGTTGGTATTGACTAAATCAAAATAATAACACATAGCAGCCTAGACCTGTAGCTCCAGCTGTGGAAGTGTTAGCCTGTCCAAGAAAGTTGTTTGCAATGAACAGCTGTAGAATGCAGCAGAGAAATTTTCAGCAGGTTTAAGTGCTCTTGCAGCTTGCATGTGGAGAAAAGAAGAACCAAAGTCCTTGTACCAGGCAGAGACAGAGAGAGTGAGAAAGAGAGAGATGAAGGGAGCAGTTCTTTGGCAACTAAGATTCTGGAAGTTTGCAATGTCTTCACAGCCCCAACCACTTGGGGTTTCTGCCTGGAGCTTCTGCTGCTTTTCTTAATACTGCTTGTTGTGGTCAGCTTCCTCACTCACAAGGATGTATTTCTGTCACATGCAGCAGTGGCAACCAGCAGTTTGTCCTTGGGCCTCCATTTTCAATCTCATTTATGTTTTCAATGCCTTTGCTACTATGTGCTGAACTCCACATCACAGGAAGATGTATCTGGTACCAAGGTACATGTTGACCAAGTTCTCAAGGTAAGTTGATAACCACCAGGGACTGGGGAGGACAAATTTAGAAGATAACAAAGCCTAAGGCCTGTGGCATGTTTCTCCTATTAACATCATTGTTAATGTGAAAAGTCACTCTCTGTTTTTTTAGGTGTCTAATCAAATAGAGTATTAAGCTTCAATCAATTTGCTCACTATCAGCATTAAAGGTAAAAACAAGGACCTTATGCATCCCAGGTTTCAAGTTCTGTAGACTAGACTATCAAATTCTTCCATTCTACTTCCATAAAATTTTCAAGGGCTATTCATATCTGTTTTTCCAAGTAATTAGTTGTCGAGAATTTTTTGAGATAATGTGTTGACACTTTACTGTACTCTGTGTAAAGTATGGCTTGGAGATGTTGTACTTCCATTTTGGAGTGATGATGGTTGAAGAAAATCTCACAGAATAAGTCAGCTTTTATTTTAACATTTAACTTTCTTGAATATATTTCAGGTTGGTGTGCAAATAAAGGCTGAGACAGCTTATTTTCACATATATGTTAAATTGTTTTTAATCTATTTGCAACAACTCTAAATATGAATACAATATACTCATACTGGTAAATGAAATAACTCTCTCCAAAGACCAAGAGATCCTGCCTTTTAAAGTGGCTAGTACTTTTCTCTAAAACGTTGCCTTCTTTCAGTTTTAACCAAGTAAGAACCATGAAAGTATGTGTGTGGATGATTGTGTGTTTATATAGTATGTATTCTGTAACAGAAGCAGTCCAAAATGATAACTCAGTAATTTTTTTAATTTAGTTTATGATGGTTTTGTTTCATTTATTTGGTTTCATTTTACTTCACTCTGCTTAGTTTTTTAAATTTATTTTTCTGTTTTGTTTCAATTTTTATTGTTGAATCTTGTTACTGTTATAGTATACTTGTTATAGTCAAAATATTTCTTGTTCTGCAACAGGGGGATAAAGGAATCACTATGTGGGTGTAGAAACTAGATTATCAATGTTATGATACTAAATAAGCACAGTTGTTTCTTTTTGTGAGAAAATATGAAGTCTTCTCATTGAACATTTTAGTGGTATCTACAACACTTAAACACATCAAAATAGCTATCTGTAGTCTTAGTGAAATGAAATCTCAAGCAAATCGTCCATTAGGGATAAATGATAGCACATTCCACTACACAAGAAACAGCATTTTCTGTTTACATGGGAAATGGCTACTATCTTTG
>JAODLH010001589.1:974604-987041 GCA_027575645.1 Cossypha caffra | reverse complement strand
TTTATCTTCTTTCTTTTTTTTTGGTTTTCCATTTGATGTCAGTTATATTGGGCTTGTGCATGTGTGTTTGGAGCTGATGAGGTGTTTGAGAGCCTTTGGGTAACCTTCTATTTTATTTTCTGACATCAGGCAGTTCTTTTACAATACACATTGAAGTTGTCTCTACTTCCAGCTCAATATGTTCTGTATCTATTGAAAGATAGTTGGGTATTTTCCATTTAGCATAAGTCTTCCTCAAATGTTTAAGGTTTATTTAGTCCTGTTTCAGTTTACAGCTTTTTCCCATTCCATCAGTCCAGTTTATCTCAGATGCTCATAAATGTTAGAGCTTTCCATTTGCTGAATTTAAATGTTTCCTCTTATTCTCGTTATTGGAAAGTCCTGCAGGTATTGACGTGTAATAAAACCTGTGGATGTTGTAGCCTTCACCAGTTATAGCACACTAGTCACCACAGCTTTCTCGAAATGTTGCCATATTAAACATATTTATCTCAAATGAAGACTGATAAAAAGGCACTGAGTGAGAACAGATACTGAATTCATTCTCCACATTTGAAATCTCAGAATTCTGAGTAGTTAAGCCTGGAAATCAACAAATGACTGTCCAGAATGTCAAGGCAGAAAGTTGACATGAATATTCATATGCTTAGATGGTCTCCAGAGAGATTTGAAAGCTGTTTTTTGACTGACTTTACTGTAGATAATATAAAATCATAGGGCTTTTTACATAGTAATATTAAGTCTAAAGTTACAAAACAACAGCAAATACTGGGATCATTACGAGCAGATGTAAAAATGGAGCTTTATGGCTTTTACTGAAAACAGGTTTTGTTAGTATTTCTGTATATATGAAAGAGAAACTTTCAAGAAAAAACTTTCAAGAAAGTGAAGATTGGAAACAGAATTTTGGGATAGCTATTTTTAGCCCAACTGCCTAAACAGATATTTAAAGGCTAGATTCCTAAAGTAATTTAGCAAGTGTTATGCTAGTGCATGCCAGAATGAAATAAAATAAAATAAAATAAAATAAAAAGACAAACAAAGGGTTATATAATTTTTATAGCAGGGTGTTAAACACGTTTTTGTTGATAATTTCTAAAAATTATCTGATCATTATGAATGTGAACACTCATAAAGTTGCATGAGAGATCTGTTGTTAGCTACCTCCTGAAAGATCTGACATGAGATGGTAGCATACCACTTTCATCTAACAGTTCTGCCAATCTGTTTGGGTGATAAAACTAAAAGCAAATAAAAGTCCAAATATTTTTTCTTGAATTTTATTTCACTAAAGCTTTTTAAAAAGTGGCTGTAAGGGATTCAATCTTAAAGTTATGTCAGAAGAAATATGATATTTGGCTTCATGAATTACTCATACGCAAAATCAAGCAAAATCAGAGCTCATGAATTACTTATAAAGGCTAGCTGAAAATCAATAAGTGCCTGTATGCATACATAAGCATTTTCTCCAAGTCTATGATATGCTGACATCATGATTATTATTTTTGTGAATAAGAGCCATACCAGTTTGAAATTACAAAATCATTTGTCCTTGGGGTTTATTTAAAAATGTCATTCAAATATTTCCATCTATTTGAAATAAAAAAATACACTGGTAAATGCAGACAGATGATCAAGTAATTAGGAAAACATTGCAGAATGTGGCTAATCCTTGGAGATTCCTATCATTATTAGGTTAAAAATATTTTGTCAAAAATATTCAATGCTACGTAAAACTTGTGAAATGAGAAAGGGGTAAAATGCTAATTTGAATATCTAATGTAGTAAAATTAATTTCCAAATTAAGGACTTAACATCACCTATCTGCCAGAGGGATAAGTAATCTTCATATACAAAATCATTTGCAAATAAAGTTGACCTAAAATACTGAGTTTATCTTCTTTCAGAAGCAAAAAGATAGTAATTGAAATTCAGTTTCTTTGTGAATAGAAATCTGTTGTAATAATACTGTGAAAAAAGAAATTTTACAGCTTCTGAAATAATCAATATTTATTCACCTAAATAGTCAACTCTATGGTGCAATATTGGGGGTGTGCATTAAATCCTGAAACAGCCACTGTTAATAAATGATACAGAATTCTGTCCCAGAGTAAGCTTTAAGCAAGAGCTGTCACACTGGTGAACCAGATGATCTTAGTGAGATCTGTAACTACTCCCTTCTCTTTTATCCCAACAGAAGAAATTGAGAAATCTGGGCACTGTGCAGATTTCTGCTACAGAAATTTCTGCACCTGCAACAGAAGCATCTGTGACGAGGATTCCTGGGTGTGCTCATATGCAGAGCAGACGTGCAGAGCAGGTGAACCATTGCCACTTAGATTTTTGCCATTAGTGCTCCCTGCATTGTTATCATTGACCACAGTTCATCTTTATAACATTTAATGATAAATGCCTCTAACATATCCTGTATTGTCTTCAGCAGCTTGGTGAGTCATGGTAAATTACAACGAATCTCCATTCAATAGTTTGTAAAAATGCTCCTTTACGTGTGTTGTTGTAGCAACCGTCTGGAAACTTTAATAATTGTTCCATGGAGTTCAATGCAAACTGTAACAGAACTTAGGTAAATATTGAATTGAAACCTAGGATCAGTAAGGAAGAATTAATGTGAACTGTGCTCCAGCAGAACCAACCAAAAAGCTGTGTGGTATTTAGAGAAGGACCTGTCTATCTTAGAAAATATGCAGAAGGGAAGCTGAGAAAATAAAATTCAGGTAATTACACACATTAAATTTGTTTTCTTATTCTATTGATATTCTGGGTATTTGTCTTCACAAAACTGAAGAGTAAAAAATTTGATCCAGTACACTGTATATGGACAGTAATATTCTGGTAAATACTTCTGTGCATTCTCAGGAATGTGTTTTTAATTCCATTTACAGAAACATCTTAGTCACCAGCATGGAAATTTCTCCACCATTGAGAGGACCATAAATGAGCTGTGTTTATTTCCATTGGAGCAAGAGAATCTAGAGCAAGAATTTTCACAGAGAAAAAAGCAATTCTTAGAACTGCTAAAAGCTCATTGATCAAACAGAATGAGTAATAAATCTACAAAATAACCAACTGTGTAGACTCTATTATCTTATATCTTGCAGCTGTCAAAGTCATCAGGAAACAATTAGCAATTGGATGCAGCAATATTTTGCAGCATTATTATTCACTTCCCGCATCAGAATATTGCATTCAGCTGATCACACATTAACCCACAGCTGGTTTGCAGGACATGTGCAAGTTTTTAAATCTAAGATAAATGAGTTAATAAAAAGTTTGACTATATTAAAAAAACCCAACAGAAACCAAAACATAAAAAATCTTTCCAGAAGTCAAAAAAGTCAAATAGCAAAACAAATAACAAAAAAAAACCCCAAACAGTCAACCAACAAACAAAGCCCCACCCAAAACCACCACAAACAACAACAAAAAAACAACAAAAAACCCAACACCCCTCCCCCCCAAAACGCAGGCAAAATGCTGTAAATGGATGTCACTAACCCACACAAACTGAGCATTTCATAAGAAGGGGAATTATGTGATGCTGGTTTTAAACTCTTTCAGCCATTATATACACAAGTCACTGAGTCTAATATATCTTACTTAAAATTATTTTAAGGCTTTTATTCTTTGTGTAGCATGGAAGTCCATTCCTTTGGATTTCTAAAACACCTAGGTTAAGTGATTTCAATTTCTAGAAAATCAGGCACACAAAGGGCAGGTTAAGCACATGAATAAATTCTAAATTTACGGATGAAGAGTTCAAGCTTGAGGGGGATCATAATTGTGGACAAGTAAGAGCAGTACACAACACATCTGATGTAGGGGAATATAGCTGACAGGACCAAAGGGATGTATGAGGATGTTAAATGAGGAAGGTGAACTTTATAAATGTTAATATGCAAAAGTTATACAAAGGTGAATGTGAGAGGAGGTATTTCAAAAATTAGGCACATTCTTGTGAACTTAATATTAATAGACATTCACATTAATTAGAAACATTCTAGCTTTTGAACTTCTAGAGAAATCTATACATCCTGAAAAAAACCAACCATTTTATGACATTCAGAGTTTTCCTGGCAGGTAAATGATACTGGATTTCTTTCTCATGTGTTCTCTTAACAAGAAATAAGAACACCCCCCACACACAGAGTACACACAAAGCTTTTCATTTATTTCAAGGTTCTTTTACACCATATAGAATTTGGCAGGAATACATTTAGCTGGCGTTTTTCTCAGAATTGGCATGGAAAAGATGTATATTTAACATCTTTGTCGAGCAGATGTAAGAATATATGTGAATGAGGGTTGTTAGTCGCAATAAATGTCAACAACTACAAATCCTATTAAAGGAGTGAAAAACAGTGAATCACCTCTTCCCAACAGTGATGGTGACGTAAGAGCTTGGGCTGCTCGAACTCTAAACTCTTCTCTCTTCTTGTACTTGGTTCAGGATTTCCTAGAAAAAAGCCTGAGAACAGTTGTCATTAAGATATTACTCCTCTATTATGGCTTGAAGTGCAAAAGATGTGAATACTGAGATACGTAAAAACACCCCATTTTAATTGCTTGCTTTCTCTCTTCTCACTTCTCCCTAATGTTCAAGTTAATGAGACATGGCTCAGAAGTATTAAAGATGCTCTCCTTTTGCTTCATTTGCTGACTACTTATACAGCTGAATAATAACCATAAGAACCCCCCAAGAATGCAGGGAGCCTGGAGATAGAGACAGAGAAATTAGTTCTTGTTTGTCCCTATGCAATACATACTGTCTTTGTTATCATCTAGTGCAGTTTCTGAGTTGGCAACACTGTTACATATGTGTTATACAAGGAAAGTCACCGAAGAAAATATTTTAAAATAGCGTATGTAAGGATTTAAATAAGAACAGTAGATGCTTGGGATATAAGTAATTTAAGCATGATTTTAATTGTTAACAAATGCAAGCTTGTTTTTTCAAATGTAGAAGGATTTTTTCTTCCCAGAAAGAGGTTAACATGTTTTAACTTTGAACAGACAGATAGTTGTCATCTGCTAATATTCCTTGGTGTATTTTTCAGTTACTTTTGCAATTTTTGATGGACTAAAGTTAGAGATCACAGCAGCTAAAGTTCACTTGTTGAAAATCTCTTGAATGTTGCCTGTAGCTCTCATACATAATAGAAATCTACTTCTAAAAATGAAAGGAGTCCAGCTTGAACCAAAAGGTAGTATTTTAATTCTAATCACACCAAACAACACTAATTAGAAATTGCAAAAAACCTCAAAGAGTGCTTATTGTTCTTGTGGATTTTCAGTGTAATTTCTTTTCGAAGTATTTGCCACATGAAAACAAGTATTTCCTAGTTTAAAGTGGACCTATATCATTGATCCATATATATATATATATATATGTACTTTCCAGGTAGTATTTACCATATGTAGATTGAAAAAAAACTAGGGCTATGCCCAGCAACACTGGTTTCCAGCAATCTAATCTTGTTGAGGATTTGGATCATTTTGTGGCAAGTAGGGGACAATTAAACTGAAATAATTTTGGATATGGTCACAAGAGATATCCTGAGTTAGTACTGTTAAAGCATACAAAGCTCTTTGTATTCTCTGACTTCCTAGCTGCTCTCTTCCCAAGCTCTTTAGAGCACAGTCAGAATTTTTTTCCCCATGCAGGCCTGACTCTGGGGGGATTGTGAATGATTGCCACAGAAAGAAAAAGAAAAACCAGAAATGCCTTTGAAATAATATTTGATGGCAGCATGGAAGAGCTGAAATCTGTTCTATGTCCTCATTCAACATACATGTTGTCCTGGTATGAAGGACAGGTGTCTGCCAAAAAAGGCAGAAGCTTCTCTTTGAAATGGAGACTGTAAACCCCTCTCCTCCAAATTGTTATTATAATTTTGAAATCAAGGGGCTCTCAGGCAAAGATATGGGAATTAGGAATAACAGTCTTTACTAGGAAAATTAAAATGGAAATACAGTACTACAAAGAACAATCCCAAAAACACTGACAGTCAGAATACAACCTGACCCCCTGTCAGTCAGGGTGTTGGTAGCAGTCCCATTAAATGGTGGCTACAGTCCTCCTGCAGTGGCAGATGTGGTTCAGCTGAAGCAGTGCTCCTGTAGAAAGTGCAGTTTTCCTCTGAAGGTCCAGGGATGATGTGGAAAGGTCTGGTTTTCCTATGGAATCCAGTGGAAAGAAGGATAACTTGCTGTCCAAAATCTCCTTTTTTATCTAGGTAGGAAAGGCTTGGCACCTCCCCCTGGCTGGAGCATCTCGCAACTGGATGATGTAATTTTATCAGTCATACAGTGGGATTAATGGCTGAGCAACAGATAATATCTTCTGGAGGGAGGATGGATTGTGGAAAAGGTAAAGATGATTGCCTCACCTTAAAGATGGCCCATTAGCAGAGAGTATGTGCCATGGAGATAAGGAACCACTACTCCACCTGGCTTCAACAGGTGGTGATAGAATACACATTTCTGGCCACATCCTATATTGAACCCAAGACACGTGCATCACAGACTGTCTTAGGGCAGCATCTAATACATGGATGTCTTAAAGCTGAGCATCACACACACACTAAGAGCAAGTCCTGCCTGAACAGCCTAATGGCATTCTACACTGGAGTGGCAAGAGGACAGTGGAAGGGCTAGGGATGTCTTTGCAAAGCTTTAGACACTGTCCCCCAAAATATTCTTCACTCCAGATTGGAGAGAGATGGATTTGATGAGTAACTTGTGGGTGGATAAAGAGTTGGTTAGATGATCACATCCAGAGGGTGATGATCAGTGGCTCAGAGTCCCAAAGGAGGCCAGTAATGAGTGGTGCCCTCAGGGGTCCATATTGGGACTGCTATTATTTAATATATGCATGACATACATGAAGACATCATGTGCACCCTCAGCAAATCTGCAGATGATGCCAAGCTGAGTGGTGCAGTGACATTCCTGAAGGATGGGATGCCATCCAGAGGGACCTAGCCAAGCTTGAGAAATGTGCCCGTGGAAATCTCAGGAGACTTAACAAGGCCAAGTGCAAGGTGCTGCACCTGAGCTGGGACAGCCCCTGTCATCAGTCCAGGCTGGGGGATGAAGGCATTGAGAGCAGCCCTGCTGGAAGGACTTGGGGGTCCTGGTGGGTGAGAGGCTGGACATGACCCAGCCATGAGCACTCACAGAACAGAAAGCCAAACGTGTCCTGGGCTGCATCCAGAGCAGTGTGGGCAGGGGAGGGAGGGGATTCTGCCCCTCTGCTCTGCTCTGGTGAGAGCCCACCTGGAACCCTGCATCCAGCTCTGGGATCCCAGCACAGGAAAGCACCTCTTGTAGAGAGTACAGAGGAGGCCACCAAAACGATCAGAGGGATGTAGCACCTCTCCTACAAAGAAATTGGGCTGAGAGAATTAGGATTAAGCTTTGGGGTCGCCACATTGCAGCTTTCCAGTACCTGAAAGGAATCTACAGGAAAGACCAGGAGACATTTTTACAAGGGCATGTAGTGACAGTACAAAGGGGGATTACTTTAACTGAAAGACAGTAGATTTAGATTACATTTTAGGAAGAAATTCTTTACTGTGAGGGTGGTGAAGCCCTGGAATGGGTTGTCCAGGGAAGCTGTGTGTGACTTGTCCCTGGAAATGTTCAAGGCCGGGTTGCCTGGAGGTCTGAGCAGCCTGCTGTGGAAGGTGTCCCTGTCCATGGCACAGGAGTTGGAACAAGATGATCTTTAAGATCCTTTCCAACCCAAGTAATTCTATGATTGAATGAGATAAAACCATCTGCTATCCTGCAATGTAATTGCCAGGAATTGCTGGAAGTTTCTGTATGGAGATCATGTTCCTAATAAATATTATTTAATATTCACCCCTAAACTTTAAAAGTCCAAGGCAACACAAGAAGGGAGACTACTGGAAGATGAATTTAATTGTCCCTGTTCTTATTTTACACATGCAACCCTGCATTATTCTTGAACTGCAACACATATGAAACATGGCAATCTTTAGTCTAATTGCATACTACTAAATTGAAGAGCTAAAAATACCTTATGGACTGGATTTGCATAAATATAAACAGACATTTAAGAAATTTCCAATGATGGATTGAAACAACAAATCTCTTCTATCTAATTTGTGCAAGGAAATTTGTAAGAAGCTGTGAAATAAAGGAAGGGTATAATACTTTTTTTCTCTTAACTAAATGTGTGGACAATAAGAAGCACTGGAAGTGCTGCAGGATGTGTCTGTTGTGGGACGTTTTCTAAAAAATATTGTAGGATTTACTTCTCAGAGGCTCTTACGCCCTTCAGCTTTACATGCAAGCTGTTCCATATGGCAATTTCTCTATGCATAAAACTCATCTTGCACTTCCTCTAGAGAGAGGTCCAGACCTCCTGGGTCTACTGTCCTTAGGCTGAACCTTACTGACCCTCTGCAGGCAGAATCCAGATTTTTAATCTCTTGGTAATTGTGGTTATTCTTTATGCAGCTTCTGTGACGGCTCATGATGATATAATATAATATGGCCTGCAGCTATACTTGCTGTCTGTAAATCAGGCATGTCAGATGCCTAGTATTAACTCTGGTGTGTAAACAAAAGTTCATTAGGGAAATGACTGTACATTGTATGCATGACTATTGCACCTTCAAAGGTTATGTTAGGAAAATAATTTTCAGTTCACGCATCAAATTCTCAGAAAAAAGGCATTATTATTTAAATGCGTTATTTAAATCATGTTAAGAAACAATAAATCCAAATTCTTCTAGCATAACTATGATGCGAAGACAGCACTTAGATCAGTTGTTACAGAAGAACCAAGTACTAAAAAGATGATAAACACCCGGTGTTACTGTTCATGAAGGTATTCAAATTGCAGAGGTCTGATATGATTAGAAGTCTGCAACTGGATGGCCAAAACAGAACACCAATTCTGCAAATAAATGTCTGCACTGTTTTAATATAGGATAGCTGTGATACTATTGCCACTTTCTTTCTCAACAGCAGTTAAAAAAAGAAATGTGCAAATAAATATGTAAGCTTAAGAAAGCCCAACACTGGTGTTTGGAAAATTAATGAAAGCCTTCTAGTGGCTGCTGGCCAAACCTAGCTCTCAAAAAGTTTCAAATGACCCTTCAAATTTACACCCCAAGCATGTGTATCAACAGATGCTTTAAAAAAAATATTTTAAAAGTTCATTATTTAGGTAGTATCTTGCTGTTAGAATTATACACAAAGAATAATTTTCCTGATTAATGCTAAATTTTTTTGTATGATTATCAAATAATTTTCTGATTTGAAACATTGGTTTGTGTTTTGTTTAGTTGTAGCCTCATTCTGAGTTATATGGACCTTAAACATCTTAGAATGACTGAAGCTGTTTTCTGGACACTTCTGACATTTGGTTTGTCAAAGAGAGAATGGGAAACTAGGAGAGAAAAGAAAGTTACTGAAAATTTGTTATGAATAATTTAATTTTTAATAATTCTTCACCAAAGATTACTCAGGTGCATTTCTCACAAATTTTTTAAAATAATTTTTTTAATTGGAAAAATATCCTTAGCTCAGAGATCCATGGGATTCCAATAACCAAACACTGTTACATATCTGATTTACATTCTTTGGGATTAGATGTTTTAATGTTCTGAGACTTTTTGTCTAACTAGTAATTGTCATCTTGTCATCATTTGTGAAGGTTAATTTCACATGCAACCAATCACGTAAGGTGGCAGGGAAATTGGGATGAGGAATATTCCAAGAAGACAAAAGGGGCTGAACTTCTGGTTAAGATAAAAACCTTGACTCCCTGAAGGTCATAAAAACACTTGCACCTTATGCATCTAAATCTCCAGCAGACTATTTTTTTCTTTGTAAACCTTGCTGAGATACTAAGGAGAAAATCTTTAAGGAAATATTATTGGCACAGATTATAAATTAACCAATTTTTCTGTCTGGTTCAAATTATTGTATATGAAAGATAAATTAATCTGAATTAAGAAATTACCAAAATTGTCAAGAGACAAACTTTGGACACCTTTCCTCCTCATCAGAATCAGTACATGACAAGAACATAGACAAAGGTCACATCAGGCGCAATGGTACAGCAGTGGTGACAGGAGCATGCTTCAGTATGCTTCAGTGAAATAATAATTATTAGAAGATGTATTTCAGGAATTTTTACTAGCATTGGTTGTTTCATGTGGGAGAAAGAATTAAAAAAACAAGCAAAAAAATTTCTTGTCTCACCCATGTGACTCCTCCAAAATATGAGACTTGTTTTAGTACCTTTCAACAGGACATGTTGTATCTTTCAGACTTAGCTTATTGCTCACCAAGCATTCTGTGAATGCCACTCAGAGCTCTACTGAAGATGGGGTTTAAAAAATGTTTGTCTTTTACTTATTTACTTCTTTTTAGTTGAAGAAATCATTTTTAGTTATGGTCTTTGGAGGAGACCTTCAGAAATACTTGCTCATGTGGTATTTTCCCCCCCAGTTTTAATACCAGTTTTATTCTACTTTGCAGAATATAGTCAGTATGAATGTACTCACAATTAGTTCACCAGTCTGGTTTTCATGTTCTGATTTAGAAGACGAGAATGTGTGTCAGAATAGATATTAAGAAGAACTTCACATTGCTTGAAAAACTTGTATTTAGTTTCTTTAAAAGAAGGGTGTTCAAAAAAGAAATAGAAGAGATGTTCTTGAGGGTAAATTTTACCACGTTAAATAATGTCTTCATGTAAAAAAAAAATTCTATCTCTGTCATACATCCAATGAAGAATTTGCATTAATTATAATTTATTAGAAAATTATAGTACCCGAGGTATCATGCTCCACCCTCAGCAAAATTCAATGCTTTTCTTACACAATTAAACTTTTCGCTTCAGACTTCATAAAAATATTTCAATAAGAGATGCAGTAGCAACAAAATTTAAAAATTGTGTGATATCATAAGTTAATTTTAGTCGACCTAAGTAATGTGGTTGATTTTTGAATATCTCCAATTCTGTTTTCTGACTTTTATCATAAAACATGAAACTTTTTTTGCACCTCCTTTCTCCCCAGAAGAATGCATTTACAACTCTCCCCAGTAAATAACATTATTAACAACAAATGGATTTTAAAGGAACCTCTTGAATATACAAATCTTCCAAATATCCAAAGCTTCCAAATCTCTTGTCTAAGACATTTGGGGGATATCTAGAGAAAAAATGCATCAGGCAAAATTTTAGTTTTTGTCTGGTCTGAGTGGGCAGTGTGCAGTGGACCATGAAAGTCTGATTTGAGCTATAGAAACAGATGTGATGCAAACAAATAATTTGTTTATGTTTATTTAGCACCCCTGATAGAAGAAAATTTTCACTCAGGCAGGAGTTTATATGTACAAAGCAACATTTGAAAATGAGATTTGATATCCAAAGTCACTTAGGAATTTCTACTTCACACATCTCCAGGCTGAGAGCATGAATGAGTGTTAGGAGTGGGCTGAGTTACAACACAGGTACTTACAGATCATGGCATGCCCAGAGCTCTTAGTCTTATTCAATCTTTCCTGTGAAACTACCTAAAACAGTTGAAAAATAGAGAGGAAAAAGAGGGCTACTACACCTGTGCAATTTTTCAACAGTGATGTAATCTTTTAAATTTTTATACTCAATTGTGTATAAAAGCATATATTTGTCTTTAATAATCACAAAAAGTGTTGCAGTTAATATAGAAGCTGTGTTTGTCAGTGAATATTTCTATGACATTTTAGAGAACAAAGAGGTATTATTTGCTTTGTATGTCGCAGACTTTCTGTTTTACATTGCTTATAAACCTGGAATGTAGTTTTGACTTAATACTTGATCTTGCACAACATAATGCAAATATATATATACAGAGAATAGCAAATTGTTGGGAATTTTACCTCACAAAGCTTGACAAATAATGTCAGACGTTTGCAGCTCTAAGTATATGAGAAGTAACAAAAGAAATGCCAGGGAAAGACAAAGATGGACAACACAAAATAATAAAATTAAGTATATGGGCCAAGGAAAAAAAAAAACAACAACAAACAAACAAACCCACAAAACCAATCCATATTTTAATACTTTAAATACTTTTAATACTTTAGATCTATTGCAGAATACTCTTGGATAAAGAAAAAACCCACCGATTCCTGCTGTCAGAAGTTCCACAGTGATGCTGTACAGGATTTGATAGACCAGCATTTCTCATGAGCAGAAGCATTTTTTTCTAGGTTGTCTTGGTCTGAAAAAGAAATGTCTGCTAAGGAAGGCAGGAGCCCCCTTTGGAAGGGAAAACGTAAAGCCCCTCTCTCCAAATTATTATAATTTGGAAATTAAGGGGCTCTCAGGTGAAGATATGAGAATAGGAATAATAGTTCTTTACTAGTGTGTATAATAAAGCAAACAAAGA
>JAODLH010001589.1:937615-954616 GCA_027575645.1 Cossypha caffra | reverse complement strand
TAGGAAAGAGAGTAGCTTTTACTGGAAAACTTCGATGAACCTCTGAACTGGGTTGTTTTAACAGTTTTGTACTTGCAATGTGGTGTAAGAAATGTTTCAAAACACATGCTGTTTTACCAGCAGCTCTGTCTGCTCACTTTTAGGTTAATTAGCTAGTTCTAGAAAAAGATCATGGAGAAAAAAAATGTTTTAAAAATTTTATTAGGGTTTTTTTTTTCCATCTATGCTTTGAATAGACTTCTAAAAGGTGATGCAGACTTTTTGTTGGTCAAACCCTTGGCATGTCTATCAAGTTGTTCAGTTATTTATTTTTTATTTAAAGCTACTATATAGAATGATTTTATTTCACTTATTACTTTTTGAATCAGTATAGTAAAATTTATTAATTTAAATTTATGTATCCATATCAATGTCTAGGTCAGATCAGTGAAGACTTTTCTTGCTCTTGACTGTTCTTACCATAGTGATTTATATTCATACAAAAAACCCTCAGTGAGTATAAAATCCAAACAACTCCTTAACACTAATTAAGTTCTTTAATTTGCTTCTAGCATCCTAAAAGAAGGATAAATAATCATCCTAAAGTATGACTATACTAACTACCCTGTCATATAAAAAGTCCAACATTCAGAATTTTATAATTATTATTGAAAAGATAAGCAGAGGTTGGTATTGGAGGGACAAGTATAAATTACTTAAGAATTCCAAATTAATCTTCAGGTGCATGTATCCTAAGTCTCTGGAAAAATTTCCTTCTTTTTGAAGCTCCTCACACGAAATGTACAGTTTAAGTAGGCCAGCACTATTCTTTTGTCTGATATATTCTATGGTCCAAGCTCTCTCTGTGATCTGCACTGGAACAGTTTAGACATTGTAGAGCAATTCCAGAGAAACTGGAACTCCCAGTTCTAAAGAAAGAAGAGCTCCCCATTCCTGGAGAAGTTGAGGGCCAGGCTAGATGGGGCTCTGAGCATCCTGGTCTAGTGGAAGGTGTTCCAGCAGCAGGGGTGGGACAAGATGGTTCGTTCCAACACAAACTGTTGTGTAATTCTGTGAATAGTATTAGCAAATAGGGCTTGTTTTCAGTCAAAAGTCTGCACATTTTCTACTGACAGGCCGCTGAATTGTGAAATTTATGTAGTCATGGGTTTGAAATGCTTGAGTTAATAAATTTAAAAGTTTCTGAATATATATGCTATGGAGTATCTCTTTCATCTGAAATTTATACAACTAACTGAATATATAAAGTACAAGCTGCTCATTCCTCAATTTAAGTACCAAAAACATTACTCTTTGTGTAGTGCACAGTGAAACTTATAATTGCTCTGCAACATCTCAGCTTAGCACTATTTGATTACTTGTATAGCAAAATACAGCTTGCAAATTGGTGTAGAGTTTCCCTCCAAATAAAAATGATCATATGTACTACTATGTTTGACCTCAATAATGTTGAGCTTTCCTTCTGACTGGTCTGGCATGTACAGAAAACCTTCTGAGAAAGCAGGATTTGTTGCTTCATTAACATAAATTCATTTTGAAGAGGGTTCAGAGTTATCAAAGGTGGACTTATTTTAAAAAAATTGGAGAGTTTAAAAAAAAAACCCAAATGGTCTGTTATTAGAATAATCAAGTAAGATCCTTCTGGAATTTTTTAGTGGGAAATTAATCAAGGCACATAGGAAAATATGATCCACAAGATATTAGGGTGCTTTAAGTGTGATAAAAAGAGTTTATCTAAAAGTTTACCACCGTTTTGATCCACTGATGAAACTGCAAAATCATGAAATTAATTATGTTCAATTTGTAAGGAATGGAGCCTCACTGTAGAGAAGCTGTGCAAGAGATTCTGCTATGATACAATAATGTGCTTATGACCCACAGCTCTCCCCACTTCAGTCTCTTAACTGTTGGGAAAAAAAAGTGTTCCAAGTAGTCTGAGCATTTTTCAGTTCATAAATGAACCATAAAAGAAAGCAATTAAAAATACTTAATGTTAGAAAAATTAATTTTACATCATGTTATTGTAACAAACATGGAAAATATTTATTGCTGTTTAAAATATGAGATGCTATCAATTTGCAGAGGCAAACTTCTTCTTGCTTTAGATCCATTTTGTCAAATTTGCTATAAGCATGGAAGTTCTCTATAAACAGATTTTTCATTTCAACTCCCATGAAAAAATAATTTACATTATTTATTTTTTCTTGTGCCTGTCATGCTTCTGCTTCAGAAGTAACTCTAAGGCCTAATATTTAGACTACAGTAATCTCCAAGGATTTAACCTTTCTGAATACCATTTATGATGACAACTTTGCTGTTGCTGAAGTACTTGCCCTCACAGAGAGTGCAAATCCCTTCATTTAAAACTGCCAGTAAATTTAAACAGTGATACTTGTAATAATTCTGTTTTACCCAGACACTGTGAAAATAGAGGATGAATTAATTGGTAGAATGTAAATATTTTTTAATAGACATTCCTTAATACATTCGTATGTCTGGTGTTCAGTGCTGCTTCTTACCTGTTTCTCGGGTAGCTGTACCTGTAATCACCACCGAAGAATAAAGAGATCTCACTTATTCAGATTTACCTCCTTTTCTTGTGGTTCAAATGCAAGAGATTTGAGCCTAAAAACAAGATTACAAATTTGCAGATTTTAAACTGGTTTCCTTGAGTCATAAGAAGTCAACTATTTTTGATATTATTATTGAAATATAATTTATTATTATTATTTGATATATATTATTTGAAAAAAACAAAGATATTTTCTGGCATAAACTGATATGTTTCTCCCTGAAAAACTGCTTCTAGATAGCTTCAATTCTCAGATATCTTGTAGAATTTTATCATATCTTTGCTCCTCAAGCTGAGCAGAACACATATATCTTGAATCATTGTTTTGCTCTTCTTTGTCTCAAGAAACAGGGGCTCATAAACCTGTTAAGTTTTTACTTAGAAGATGTTCGTGCAAAGAGCCAGCCATGACAATCCTATTGTTTGAACCAGATTACTGTGCAAAAATTTGGGAGGATCTCCACACAAGCCCATACAGTCTCTGCTTCAGACCCGACCCTCAGATAAACACAGCATTCTCATTCTCCTCTTTCATCTGCCATCACTTTTGTCTGTATTTTCTCTAGACTGCCTCTGGTCTCCTGGCTCCAGCTCCCTGCATGTTGTGGAGCCTTACCCCAGAGGCTTTTCTGCCACCCTTCTCTATTGCTCTGGATTTCAGTAGACATACCTTACTACACCTAGAGGAGATATTTGAATGTCCTCTGTGTGCCAGCTGTACAGGAACACCTCACAGATGGATCTCCATTGGGAACAAGCCTCCTTTTCAGTTCTATCAGAGAAAGGAAGAAGATGGGGATGGAAGCCAGTAGAGCAAAATTATTGTATTATTTGGTTTGTGTGGGCAAACTTTATTTATCACCAGGAGGAGATGTTTGATGCCTGACAATCGTGAGTGTTCATGCTGAGCAGAGGCAGGAAGAAATTTTCTCATGCATCTTAACTGGTGATTACTCACCCCTGTAAGAGATCCTGGCTAGAACACAGGCAAAGCACAGCCACTCGAGCCTCCAGTGCTGGCTCTTTATCAGCCTTAGGTAGGAGCAGATGATCTGTAGTGCCTTGTGCCTGTGAGACAGTGGGAAGCAGGCACTGAAATGTTTCCAAAGCACAGTGCATCAGGCCAAACTGGTCTCCTGTCCCTGTGCTGAGCTATTCCTGGCACTCTAGTGAGCTCTAGTTAGAGTCAACCTACTGCTGTGCACTGTGTCATCTGCGGTAACTCAGAGCCAGGAGCCACTGGTTTTGTGCAGGGTTAAAGTAGCTGCCCAAGCAGCTTATAATGCATTCTTTACACTCATTCTTGGCAGTGAAAACCTTTGAACTGGTTTTGGCCATAACTGTTGTGATGTTAAAAAATCAATTATTTCTACAGTACAGAAAAATACCATCATTTTTAGCAGAATGACCACAGATGACACATAATAGCATGTAGGATTCACAAACATTTAAATATCCCATTTAAAATTCTATTGTATTAAAAGACATCAAAAGCTGAGACAAGTCACTTCTGACTGCTCACTATATTATCATATCTCTTCTTGAAGTAATTGATGGATCAGGTGTGTTTGGGTTTTTTTAAAAGTATCACATGAACTATACTTATTCTAACACGATTAGATTTATATACTTCTAGTATTGCCTTAATTCTACCCTTGATGAATTTCTGTTCAAACTTCTAGTGACTGAGCTGAAATATAACCCATAAATTTCTGATCCGAAAAAGAAGAAATAAACCAATATTATAACAGGAGCATGAACAAGAAGATGTTTTGAAGTAAAATTTTCTGTTCTACCTCTTACTATTGATGTAGCAGAATGTGTAATGTAATCAGCTATTTTAAATTGAATGTAAAAAGTATGAAACCATGCTGGTTTTCTACATGGAATTATATATGAAAAGATTTCTCAAGACACAAACTATGTTGTGAAAAAAATTAAGAAATTCTAATGCAGGAAGGTGATAAGCTCATACTTAAAATATTTTAAAACGAAAAGGGTATATGGTGTTTTAAGGGGTTTTCTAGAAAACGTCATTTCAAATGAGAATGTAGCATATTTTACAGTAACAATTATGTTTGATGCTTTTTACTTTCATTGGAAAGGGTTGCAGAAGAGGGATTTTTGGGATTTACTTAGACTGCTACATTGAGAACTGTGGAAAGCTATTAATTACACCTTTCATAAGAAGATAAAATACAATTAACTTTCCCTATTTATCTAGTTTATTTTTAAAGTACTCCTTACACATTTGTGATGATATTTTATTAATTTTCACACAATAATGGAAATAATGGACAAAACACCTTGACATCTCTCTTAAAATTTCCCATCATAAAGCTGATATTGGAGATATCCACTCACAGACTGGTAACCCTTGCTCTTAAGAGCAGCAGCATACTCATATAAAGACACAGAAAGCAATAGAAAGATAATATAAATTGTCTATTTCCTCCATGAACTGTGAAGTCTATGGTTTGTGGAAAACGTTTGTAGGTGAAGCACTTCACTATAGAGGTGTGATGCACCCATACTCCTGAACTAGCGTGCATTTCATGTTCCTGTGCTGGCCCAGCAAAATCAATCATGGGCAGATAATCCCACACAAGTACATAACTGTCCATTCCTCACAACAGCAGAGTAGAATCCCAAGTAAGTTTTCGTTCTGGACTCTGTATGTGCTCTCAATGGGAAAGGGAAGAGGGCAGGAAGAACATGAAATTACTTTCATTTTCAAGTGTTATGAGGTACCTCAAAGTAAACCTTTTATTTATTTATGTGGGAAAAGGTGATTGCTTTGTGGGGAGCCAAACACCTACACACAAAGTTTATTTAGAAAAACTTGCTTCAAATTCTGCAAAATAGAATCTAAGCAGTTTTATTTTAGTTTAAATACTAAAGGCAGGTTCAGTTGCATTCTGTGAGCTATTAAAACTAACAGAGGACAAAAATGGACAATGCATTATAGTAAAACTGAAGTGATAAATCAGAGTGTCTGTGACTTGTACATTAGTATAACTGCTGAAATAAAAGTTATTTGTTTTCTTTTTGTAGACCTGAATATTTAAGATGCATGATTTTAAGGTAAAAATATTTCAACCTTATTGGAGATAATTTCCAGTCTTGGTTTTTTTGCTTTATTTTCATTGAAAGATAATATATTTTTGCATGGAGCCCTTGTTTAAAATCCCATGGTGGCATCTTTGCACATACAGGGCATATTGTTGACAGTGACAGCATCATAATTTCACCCTGATATGTTTTAATAACATGTTATTCCTTGCTAATTTGTCACATCTCCTTTCCTTCTTTTTGGATTTCCAAACCCAGCACAGGATATTCTAAAATAAATTATATCCAGGCATCACTGAGAACTTAAGAAGACTTGTAAGAAAAGAGATTTGGAGTACAACCAATGAAGTGCTCAGGAGTAATGACATTTGTAAGCATACTTTATTCCATCTCAGCACGCAGCCATAAAATACAGAAGATGACTCACTTTTCTGCCATCCTTTCATACAGACATGCATTTATTTAATACATTTATTCCAATGACATATTTTCCCAGCAACAAGATGAAAACAGCCATCCTTTTTCATGCTGTAGTGTACAGGCCAAATGAGTGAAAAGGAAATGACAATGCTTTAGGGATTGTTCTTTCAGCTGTGTGAAAAATGTAGTAGAGTCCACACTGGGCTAAAAGCTTTGAAGAAGCTATTGCATAATAAGCTGCAGCACAAGTTTAGTAGATACAAAGTCTTTCATAGCAACCACCTGTTCACATCTGATATTCAGCTGCAAGTGCAGATGGCTCACCCTTCTGTCATTAAAAAAACAAGTGCAATTTTCCTCGCATTTGCAGGCAACAAATAGCTATGAAAGAAGGAACAGTTAACTGATGAAAAATTGTTTTTCTGCCCATGCTTTGGACTCCATAAAGTTTTTTTTTGGTTTTTTTTGTTTTGTTTTTGCTAGCTGCAGAGAGAAAAATGACCACTTTCTTTCTGTCCTGCTCTTAAGCCAATTAAAAATACCTTTTCCAAGAAAAATTATTATTTTTGTCAATGTCTTTCTACTGTAGCTATTCTGTATACTGTGCTGTGTTCAGCCTAACCATTGTCTTTTACCTGCTCTTCAATCAAAAAAATTTTATTCTATTATCAGCACTGAGTTTCTGTAAGATTGATCTGTGATGATCAGCTATGTCCTCACTAGAATAAGACATCAAAATTCAGATTATATTGCTCTTATTTTACAAGAATTGGTAGCTGTTCAAGGCTTTGAAAAAATATTTCAAAAGCTTAATACAGTATAAATTCATATGGTATTAATACCCTCTATTTAGTCAGCATGAATTATCTGTAACTGAACACAGTAATGTTCGAATCTTAATTATACATCTTTCAGTCATAAAATCCCATTTCATGAGAATGTAATTTACATAATAAATGTGCAAAGAGAATGCGAGTAGCAAGAATGTGCATACCTGAAGTTTATAATGTCCCTAATGCTTGCCAAAAAGCAAATTAATATTGAAATAATAGCTTCCAGCTATCATATGCTGAATGTTACAGACTATATTCAGGGAATTAAATCTTAATTTTTTATGTCCCCTGAAAGAGAAGAGCAGGTATATCTGAGGGTAAGAATTAACAATAAAGATACTTGAAAAATATTCTAATGTAAAAAGATTACCTGCTGTCATTTTGGGATTTGATTTCTTTTTCTTTAATGAAACAGCATTTTATAGAAGAAAGCTGAGTAAAACAGTGTATAACATTTAAGTATCCAAAGCTCTACAGTTTCAGGCATATTTTCCAAAAAAACCCCAAAAAACCCAACCAAACAAGTTGTACTTTTATTTATGAATACTTTGCTTTCCATTTGACTATTTCAGTAATTCCCTTCCATTCCTTGCCCTGTAAATTTATCACTGTACAGTGTGGGCTTTACTAAGGGCCTCTCTGAGAGGATCAGTGAATTAGTCTAATGCAAACTGAAATACCACAAAGCAAAGGATGCAGCTGGAACTCTAGCATCAGGGTGGAAGGGGTGGTACTATAAGACATCTTGTCATTTATTTATCTCTACAAACAGAAGAATGATCTTGTGAATTAAGGCATGAATTAAAAATGAAGGGAAGTAACAACTAACTAGAAACCAAAATACTTTTTGGGGTGGGTGTGCACAGAAAAAATCTGCACTTGGTTGAGCTGCACACATCCTACCGAGCATGTCTTGTGTTTTTGAACCATTGAGTCAACTTGAACCATCTCTCAAGTTAAAAGTTTTTCAATATAGATATACATGTGAAAATAAAACAGCTTTGTCACACAGAAATATACACAGTCAATGATTTTCTGATCTGGGAAAGGAAATAGAAGGGAAATGGAGAGGATTTAGAACAGAATACTCATGCAGCTCTTAGAAAAAGGGATTATGAATATCTTTGGCAGCGAAAATAAAGCAGATGCATCTTGCTTGAATCACTAAGTGGAGCAGTGGTTTCTCTTCTGAAGATTCCTGTATATTCTGTACCACATGGTCCTTATTAGGAGGTGGTCTGGCAGAAGGGACCAACCCTGTCTACAGCCTCCTCTCAGGTAGCTGTAGAGAGTGGTAAGGTCGCCCTTGAGCTGTCTTTGCTTTAGGCTAAAGAACCTCAGTTCCCTCAGCTGCTCACGTTGTCACTAAGAAAAATGCAGTAACATATTGGCACAAAGAAAGTAATCGTTGATTAAAATTTGTTCAGGCTGTCAAGATCTCATAAGCAAAGATATTTTCCATGCTTCATTAGTCTGTGCACATTATCAACTGCTCTGCTTCACTGAATGTGAGCTGATAGTTTTGAGGAGCAATGAAAACCTTTCTCGTGTTATATTATTAAAAACACTACAACATTTTTGTGGCTCTATCTACTGATACAATTTCAGCAGCAGAGGTTAGATTAGGTGTAAAGACTGAGATTTGTTTTGGTGCCATCAGTTATGTCTCTAGGAAGATTAAATTAATATTTGTGTTCAGTAGCCGTGAGTGGTTTCCTCTTTGTGGTGGCGGGTTTGTGCAGCATAGGTGCACACATACATACCTGTGCCTGCCTGGCTTCAGTACTGACGTTCCTGGTTTCCTGGCTGCTTCACAGGGGATCATGCCCTTGCAGAGAGGACACCACTGGGACAAAAAAAAAGCAGAATGCTTTTCCCTCTTGAGGTGGGGGACCACGTATCAAACAGGAGTTTAACATGGTCAAGGGCTGGTGCTGTAGTAGCATCTTAAATAAACCTCAAGTTTAGTAGAGTGCATGCCATAATGACCACAACACATCCCTTCTGCACTTCTTTAGAGTGTACTTAAAAAGTTTGTCCATCATGGAATTTCCTCAAACCTTGGTGCTGACTGGGCTCTACAACCTCTAAAAGCATACCCAAAATGTCAATGCCCTTACTAAATCCCAAGGCATCTCACCACCGAGGGTTCAATTACATTTATTTTCCATGAAAGTATGACTTTTTTAATCATGTTTTGTGGCTAACAAAAAGCTGTTAGGTAAGTAATCTGAATTACTATATGCAGTTATAGATGTGGAAAACTGTGAGAAGATAAATGATCAGAACTTCATTGAAGGCAAAGGGACTGGATGAAGACCAACATTTTGGAGCTCTTAGGGAAGACAGAAAGGGGTTCTGAGTGTTTGCTTCTCTTTATATTTACCAGCTACTATATACTAAGTGAAAGAAATTTAGAAATTATACAAAAACTGTCGTTAAGAAGTACATGCAGTATTGTTTCCTAAAACAGCCACAGCTATTATTTTACTGTATGGTCAGCTTTGAAATAATGCAGTTGAAAGCTGTAGGCAATTTTTAAACTCTGCATTCTGGCTTTTGCTTTGTTTTGGTTTGGGTCTTTCTGTTAGTATATTTTATTTAGATAGATTGTCTTTCATACAGTGTAATGAAAGATAAAATTTTCTGGAATGGAACTTATTTCTAAAAAAATAATATTAAATACTCATTCATAGTAATTTATGATTTTCATCAGGAAAATAAAATAAAAATTACATATCCAACCTAAACAATATGTGTCTTTGACTTCACTGCAGAACGAATTTATTTTAACAATATCTTATGTATTTTAATTTCACTAAATTAAATAAGGCATATCTTTATTTTGTACCTGGCATTCTTTAACAAGAATTGGGTTTTTTTTTCAGAAAAATAATGTGAAAGGCCAAGTTCTCACAGCTTGATATTTGTCACTCTATTATTTAGTGATGTGCAAATACAACCTGGATTAATTTCAAAGAAATAGCCTGTTTTGTAAGTTTCCAAAGAGTACCAAGCACTTAACAAAATGCTGCATTATGTTCTAGTAATTTTTTGAGTGTTCAGTCCTGCATAGTTTTTGTTCTGTTCTGTATATGGAGTCTTATGGTTTTATTTTTGCCTATGACAGACACCAGAAAATATTGTAGCACAAAATGCCAAAAGCATTGTCACTGGGGAAGGTCTGAGGGGTTTTTAGTCTTAAAGAAATACTATATTTAGTAAACTAGTGAGCTACACTAAGATTCATAGATTGACCTACACATGCTCTCTTCATTTTTCTTTCTTTTTATAAAAGCCTCCAAGTTCTTTTACTAAGGATTGTGACTGCAGAAATGTTTCATGATATGATTAGTTTTGGGTTTATTTGTTGTTTTCATTTTGTTTTTAGTATTATTTTAGTTTCCCAGGGAAATGAGGATTTTCACAGTCACATCTTTTGAATGTTCACTACTTTCCCCTGTCTTCCCTCACCACTCCAGTAGCTTTCAAATCCTCTCTTGGTGATTCAAGATGAGGGATAAATGTTCCAGTCCTAGATACTTGTGCAATATTGGAAGCCATCACAGAGATTTGGAGTGAATGTGTGAATGTCTGCCAAAGGAGAACACTGGGAGTTGGAACTTGGCTATTTCCTGTATCTTTGGTGCTTGCTTTGTTTTGTTTTGTTTGGTTAGTTATAACAGTCACTGTGTTGCACTTACAGAACAGATGAATCCTGCAATAATGCAGAGAATTAGTGAAGAATTTTCTCCATAGCTCTAGTAATATCAGTGGTCAGGCTAGTTAGTTAAAAATAACTTCATGTGATGAAGCATTTATTATGCAATTAAGTTGCAGACACATGTTCTATTCCTGCTCTGTGTCCAAGGTGATGCGGTGCATTAGGGAGTCTTGTGTCTTGGTTGCCACCACAGCTGGATTATTTATGTTTCTCAAAATGGTGTACATAAACAATTTAATAGCTTTGAAACAACTTTTGTTTATTAGTCTAGAAAGAATAAGCTCCATGGACACCTCTCTAAAGCTTTTATGTCTTGAATAAATAACAGCTACAAATAGCTGAGATTCTCTTGTCAGTCATTAACTGATCCCTTCACCTGTGAATTCTTTAATATTTTTACATAATTTTAATCCCAGTCTACCTTTAACATTGTTTCAGTAAATATAAAAAATCCTCACCCATGATGAACCCTTCTGTTACTGAGCAACAGTTTTCATAGTGTTTTCTAAGGTAAGAATTATAGGAAAGGCCCCAAAATTTATTAATCCTTTTCATTATGAACCAAGATTTCGAAAGTTCATTGCAGAGCATGACTGCATCCCTGAAGAGAGAAATTTATTGTTGGGATTTTATTATTATTTCTGACAAGTAATGTCTAAAGTTTATTCTTTCAGCACTGATGTTTTTGCTGGATATAGGAAGCCAAATGCTTGCTAATTTAAGAGGAAATTGTTTTAGATGCTTTTCCTTGGGTGGAAACAATGTGCACCAAGCTGTTGCTTGATGTATCAGCTATAAACCACCATTGTGTTCCTACTCATTTCTGTATCAGCCTCCTGATGTCATTTTATGACACTGTATATAGATGATTCTCATTTCATTTTAAAATGCCAATTAGATTAAGCAAGCTTTCATGATAATTTCCTTTATTTTGCAATTAAACATATTTTAATTATTGTGGCAAGTGAATGGGAACTGTCAGGAATAAGTGGACTGTGCTGGTTCTAAGGCAGTTTGGTCTTTCAGGCAGGTGAATGAAGCAGACAGAAACACACTACCTTTCAGAAATTTAAATAAGCAGATTTTGCTTGTATTCATGTTATTTCATATCTGAAAGCTAAAATTATTTATATTTCAGTTGCAATTTATTTATGGGAACAATTTTAACAGGAAAGGTCAAAGCCTTTTTAGGTGCCAAATATGCCATAGGAATACATAGTCACATTAATTTTTTATCTTTTTTTTTTTTTTTTTTTTTATGAAATCAGTGAAATCAATGAATCACATGGTTTGGATTCTTCAAAGGAAAGAAATACCTGTGCTTTAAAGTGCTAGTGCAATTTTCAGCCAAAGGCTAGAAAGGCAATTTAAACAGTCTAGTCTTGGTTAAAAACTGTCACAGTATTTCAGTAAAAGTGCATTCAGACAAGGCCAGTAATTACAATTTTAACTCATTAGTGCACAAGCCATAATACAACACTTCCTTTTTATATGTACACGTGTGCCTGTGAACCTGTCTAGGGCTTATTTACTTTGATCAAATGTACTTGTATATGAGGAGCAGCATAGCCTAGAGCAAGGCAGAGTATTTCAGGTGCAAGGGACTGACAGATCTCACCCTGTCCAGCTGCCTGAGCACTTCTGGGCTGTGCAGACATTAAAGCATATTATTAAGGGCACTGTCCAGATACATCTTACACACCCAGAGGCGTGGGGCATCAGCCTGTTCTGGTGTCTGCCCACCCTCTCAGAAAAGATGTGCTTCCCAATCACTTTGCCTGAACCCTTCCAGCACAGGTATGTGTCATTCCCATGTGTTCTGTCACTGGATCTCAAGGAGAAAACCTTCAGAGCCTCCTCTCCACATCTTCTGCTTCAGGAAACTGCACAGAGCAGCAGGGTCACTCCCCAGCCTCCTTATCTTCAAATTAGACCAAACCAGAGTGAATGAATGAATGAATGAATGAATGAATGAGCGAATAAATCAATCAATCAACTAATCAATGAAAAAAAACCCACAGAAAATAATAAAAGAACATATC
The DNA here is from genome assembly GCA_027575645.1 of Cossypha caffra. Taxonomy (NCBI): domain Eukaryota; kingdom Metazoa; phylum Chordata; class Aves; order Passeriformes; family Muscicapidae; genus Cossypha; species Cossypha caffra. The sequence goes on along the minus strand of JAODLH010001589.1, from coordinate 941,953 downwards.
ACAGGAATCTTTTCAAAAGCAGATTTTTTTAAAAATCTTTTTTGGCATGCTACTTCCTTTAGGAAATTCATGCTAATGATACTTCTGTGCACAATTAATGTTTTTTCTTCTCGTAAGAGGAGCATTTAAAAGCATAAGGAATAATGGATTGCAGGGCATTAGTAGCACTATATTTACATTATGCCTGAGTGGATGATAAATGGCTGCATTGCAATAATTTAATATTTTATTTAATTTTTCTTGATCTATTAATAATTGGCTTTCTGTTATTATATGAACATTATAAGTAGTTAGTCGTAATAGACTAACTTATCACTTTTCTTCCTTTATCAGAACTAGACTGGGTTCCCGTGTTTTGTTGCTGGAATCCATTCATACCAGTCAGGCTAAAAAAAAAAAAAAAATTCTGTCTTTAAGCCCAGGAAAATTCTGATACAGGCTTAGGGCTCATCCTTAGGAGAAAAACGAGAACAAAACATCAAAAAAGTCGGTACACTTTTCTGTATCTACAAAATGCAGTGGAAATCCTTCCTGGAACAAGATGCATATGTTCTTGGCTTGTAAAGGGATAGAGATGTTTGTAGTTTCTCTGTTTAGAAGACAGTAGTTTAATGTGTAATGTAGTTTAATGCATGACCTCTAGTGCATTGTGCATTAAATGAAAAACAGGTGTTGTGGTCGCCTGTTTCAACAGCTATTCTCTGAGGAGCTTTTCCTGCCTCAGAGCTGCTGGTAAAAGTATTCCCCTCACCTTACCAGAAATATTTTGCCTCTAAAGTACAAGACTATTAAACAGATATCAGTTGAGAGGTAAGTAATACTATTTGGAGACCATTTCTTATCAAACAGTAAAAATTGTTTGCATAACTTAAATCATAAGAAACAGTGATTTTTATTTTAATGTTAAGTAAATAAGTAGGAACTCATTATTAAAGTTTTTATTATCAATTAACTTAGTTTCATAAACATGGCATGTAACTGAAAGACCAGAATTGTAGCTGGTACTCTTGGAAACTTGGTGGAAATTTCCTGAGAGGCTGAGAGAACAATCAGCTCCCAAGACTTCAAATGTACTTCTCAGCTACCAGACCAAACTTACCTGCTAGCAATTAAACTCCAGGAATTAAACAAACATACCAGTGAAGCCACAGGTTGTGGTGCCTCTAGTCTTACACTTTCTCCTGAGATCCATTACATGGGGTGCAGTCTCCAGGTCAAGATGTAGCTTCCAGAGTTCCTTAACTAGGGAGCCCAAGAAAACACAAAATTTCCCTTCAGCATGCTCCACTCTAGCTCCTGTCTAGATACATTATTTCTGTGGAGGTAGATATTCTGTCCAGGAAAGATTGATCTTTTCACAGGTCAGACCACCTTGGCAGTGCTGTTTTGCTCCTGCACCTCCATGTGCTTATTAACATTTTGCAGACTGAGTACCTGACTTCATGTTGGATTTTTTGATTCCTCCTTGTTGCAGACTGTTTAGTTTTACTTTTTTTACCAAGTTATGTAAAAGAGGCAGATAATAAAAAATATTTCTAGCTGAAATTGGATAGTCTTGCAATGTATCTGTGTGCAAATCAAACAGAATGATTTGCATTTATCCTTCAAATCAAACAGGTGAGGCAAAAAGGGTAGGTTTTTCAAATGCATTTCTCATACAGACTTGTTATTTGCTATTTTGAGACAAACTCAAGACCTCTCCATTTCCAGTGTCAACTTTCCCATTTCCAAGCTAAAGCATCCCCTTTAAATGAACAAAGAATTCAATGTCAAAAGCACTAACATGCTAGTAAGAAAAAAGCAAAGTGTTCTGGGGACAGGCTGTGTCAGCTAACAGACAGGTTAATAAGCAAGTAATAAACAATTATTTAGATCCAGAACCAAACCAGCTCCTTCAATTTAAAAAGGATTCAGACCATTAATATTATCAAACTTTTCTCTCTATCAGGGAGTACAACTTTGAAAATAGCTGATAGGTTTATATTCTTTCTCAGACCACCTGGTTTACATGGCGAACACATAAGCATAAACCAACTTATATGGGCAAGGACATGGCAGTTCCTTGACCTCATGCTGCAATCTCTATGCAATTCAGTTGTCTACTACCCTCTTTAACAGACTAAAAAGTATTCAACAAAACTACCTTGAAGGTAAGATCAGGGACACTGGTTCCTCCAATTCCCCTCAAAGGAAATAATCTGTCTTCACCTTCCTTTCTCAGCAGAGCACGTGGTGCTAAAGATAAGCCGCTCTACTCAGATGAGCAGTTCAGATCATTCCTCTCTGGGTATTTTTGTGAGTGACAGGTGGGGTAGGAGAAGCATTTAACCATCTGGGGGAAGGCAGTCCAGAAACCTGTTTAGAACAGTGATTAGGCTGGCCAATATCTTGACAGTTCTGACTGCAAGGTCAGTGCTTTGCACGGACAGTCTGTCGTGCACAATGAGCCTCAGCACAGCTGCATCACACAAAAGGCACCATCTGTGCTGTCCTTCTGAAGAGAGAGACGGGATCCTTCTGTGAATCTCAGGATGGGCAGGATTCTAAGTCAGAACCTGATACAGCCGGCCAACAGTTTGGCCCAGAAAATGAAAAGGGAAAGTCTGAACAAGGCCAGTTTGGAATGACAACTGTAGGACCATTACCAGTGTAATGTGTTTGTGTGATATTTAAGATGCTGTTAAAAAATGATGGGTTGCATAGGGCTTGTTGCAATCAGTTTGTGAAGAAGAACGATAATAAAACAAAACCCATGTATAACTAGAATATTAAACATTTGCATAATGAATCATTTATTAGGCACTGTTTGAAAAGTATGCAATGTATAAAGAATACTAGATGCACTGAAATAAAATGATGCGAAGAGATTATTTGGAAATAATTTAGTACTTAAAATAATTGTGCATATATTCACCTTTTAAATTTCTATTTTCCATTTCAAAGTTAGTTAATCACAATATTCAAGGCTGATGAAATCATCAAATGTAAGTTTTTCCTTAGCCAAAAATGTCTGGGAATTGAGAAAATAAATATATTTGATCAGCTTCATTTTTGCAAGTTCAGTTTCACTTTACAACACATTGAAATTTAGTTGAATTAAGCATACAAACTCAGGAGGATACCTTAAAAACATACAATTGCATATACTATCATTAAATTAATTTTAGTGGCACAAACTGATAAAGAGGGTTAATCTTCTATTTTCTACATATTCAAGTTGTTTAAAACAGAGTATTTTTGCCACGCTTTGGAACAGAAATATTTTAGTTCCATTCAAGCAAAAAAAATCTGAAATTACAACATCTAGAGATCAATGTTGATCAGATATAATACTTCTAATTATTTTTTCTTGGTTTTAAGTAATTTATGAACTGATATTTTTTTGACATTAATTAACATCAGGTCATTCCTGTAATAATTTTTGCTACGCTTAGCTGAATGCTTTCATCAATTTTAATGGAGAAACTCTCAATATTGAAAGAGATTAAAATAAATTATTGCAAAAATAACTTTCACACTTTTAAGAGCAGGCAGTAAAATTGATAATGCATTCTATAACGGAGTCAAAGTAAACCAGAAGGTATTGCCAAAAGTCCTAGTTCTTCCATAATAGATGAGGACTGATTACAGTATTTTAAATGAAGTCGACATGAAAGGCTTTTAAAAAGCAAAGAAAATAAAAAGCTCTATCAGTATTGTTTCCTTTTTAGCTTCTTCCTCATTATCTAAAAAAAAAAAAAAAAAAAAAAAAAAAGAGGATTTTTTTTCTTTATTCTCTTCTTTTCATTGGTTTGGCTAAATAAAATAAATCACCATGGCAGAAATTTTTCTTTAGGGGAAAGCTGGCTACTTATTCCTGTAGAGATCTCTTAATACTATACAGCAATGTCTATTTATATGGGACTACGATTGTCCATTTATTATTTCTCTATATTAGGTGAGGGTTTTTTTAGCCATATTAAGTGGATTTTTGCCTTATTAAGTGGAGTTGTTTTTAGACACAGGTCACATTGGTGTGTCATTCTTTCTGGACTGCTGGCACTCGTCCTTTCAGAAGACCTTCGCATCGGCCTGGACAGCAGGGTAGAAGTTGCATCATTTTCTCTGTCAGTGCCTAGAGGTGTGGATGTGGATGTGGATGTGGGTGTGCGTGTGGGTGAGGGTGTGGGTGTGGGTGTGCGTGTGGGTGTGGATGTGGGTGTGGATGTGGGTGTGGGTGTGGGTGTGGGTGTGCGTGTGGGTGTGGGTGTGGGTGCGGGTGCGGGTGTGGGTGTGGGTGTGGGTGTGGATGTGCGTGTGGGTGTGGGTGTGGATGTGCGTGTGGGTGTGGGTGTGGGT
>JAODLH010001589.1:882301-892827 GCA_027575645.1 Cossypha caffra | reverse complement strand
AGACTCAAGGAGTAAAGAGCCTTTCTCCAGTAAAACGACAATGTAGAAGGAATGTAACGATTGAGGAAGTATATTTTGACAGGCAGCCACTGAAATCAAAAGCAAAGGAAAGTCCTCTATGGTGGTAGTCCTGACACATCATTCGTTTGTAACACAAAGCAGCATTTCATAATGCTTTTGAATTATTCAAGTCAAAAATGCTCTGAAAAAATAATTCTTGAACTCTAGAATGTACTGAAGGTATGTGCTTCAATAGCCTTCAAGGGAGATCAACTTTACAACACCTGCCTTGTTACCTGCTGTCTGATATTGCATGCTCTTTGTGCAAGTTTCTTCAGTGCATATATCTGCTATAATTACTGTCTCAGTTTACTATCAACATGCAAAAGTTCACAGAAAATCTATATTTATGCCAGTGTTTAAAAGTTTACTCCTGGAGAATAAGTCTTTTGCAATCTCATGTCCCATGCCTTGCAAGATTAGTAACTTAAGATTTCTGAGTGTTATATCTCACTGTGATCTCTAAATTAGAACGTCAACACTGTAAGTTATTATGCTTTGCCTTGTGTTTCTTAAATGTAATTCTATTTTTTAAAAAAACTAAAATATGCTATGAAACAAAGATAAGGAAAACTTACACTCTTCTCTTTTGAAATACAATTATCTCCACACTTTAGAAAAAATCTTTTACTGAACAGAAGTTACAACTTTTTATTATTTGCATTTTCAGATTTATGTGATTAACAATATAAGCTAACAATAGGGTAATTTTCTATTAAAAATAACTATTCAGGGAAAATTTTCAGTGAATGCTTACAAATGAGAAATACTCTCTGTGACATATTCAGTCCCCTCATCTCATCATTTTTCTAGTGGAAAAATACCATTTTATTACTACAATTAAAATTAATGTAAACATATTTTTCCTGCAGTTTTCACCCTTTATGGGTCTTTTGGGCTATTGGCTTACTGTGTTGCTTGTTATGTAGAAAATTTCAAAACATTTGCAGGGCCCAAAAAGCAATTTCAGAGAACCAGGCAGCATATTTTCAGCAAGCTGCATGCCAGAATTGCATGCTTCAACATTTGAAGGCTAAGGACTCTGAAGAACCATTCCAGGCAAGCCTATCATGAAAGAATCAACATCTGCTTTAAACCTGAGTAAACAGAATGGTTTGTTTCCTTATATTACCTTGTATGCACTGAATAATGAGCTAATACTTTCCTGTGTCTCTTGGTTATTTTTGCATATTTTGAATTCACAAAAACCAATAAGAATGCCATATGGTACCCATACCAAGTTCATAAAAATATTTTGGCAATTTATTCTGAAGAAAAAGGATTATGGGCGGAATTTTGTTTAGTTCTAAAACAAAGAAAAGAAAGAAAATAGAGGGTGAAAACATAAAGTTACCAGCCTTTTTTCCTGATTTTGTAGGCTTTAAAATATTGATCAGTCTTTTATACTCTCCAAAAACCATTTTGGTTATTTTCTGTAGTGGTTCTGTAAGGTTAATAGAGAGCCCAATCTGTAATTTCTCTCCCTGTGAGAAGTGCTGATTGTATTACCAAACCTCAGCATATGTCTCTTCACAGACTGTGGAGCAGTGACATTTCCATTTCAGCAGCTTTCCTTTAGAAAGAAATTTTGAAAAGTGTAACAGAAAAACATGAAGCAGATTAATAAAAGAGTCTTTAGTTTGGCAGCTCATTAGTGTTTCAGTGAACAGTACAGTATTTCATAGCACAGTGCCATTGCTGGTCTCATCAGTCCTGTATTTTAAGTGTTTTGTAATTTTTCGTATTTTTTCAGGAAATACTGGAAGTGCCAGCTCTTTGTCCACCCTACTTAAAAAGCACAGCATGATGTTTTACTGGAAGTGGAGGATTAATTTTCCTAGGATGTGTAAATATTTTTTTAGTCGGCTAAATAAAACTTCTATTCTAGATCATTAGCACAGATGAAAAAAGCTGCAACCTCAGTTATAAACTCAAACATTGTCTGTGAAAGGGATGCTTTATTTATTTTCAGTAGTAGAAGTAGGGGGTTTTGCCTACAATTTAGGGCTTGGAGTTCACAGATTTAGAATTTTTGACATCAGCACATAGCTAAATGAGAAGTAATACAACAGATTTAAAGTAATTTATCACCACCTTATACACAAAAGCGTTACAAGCAAAATAATACGTTAATAAACTTGTTTTATGACCAACTCCCTCATCTCCTTTTCATTATTGAGGAAATACTGGCAGTCTTTTCAATTTACAGTCTATTAGGAAGAGATACATATGTCCATAAACAGATGGCAAGAACATGCTGAGATCTTACTAATTGTATTCTGTTCTTTGTTGTAATGTCAATGGCTTATGACAGTGCTATAAAACCACTATTAGTTGGAGGTAAATTCTAATTGCAATTGCTCGGTAGCAATTATTTGTGAGGGAGGAAAGATCTGGCACAGAAGTCAGGAAGGCCCAGACACAGGAGACAGTTGAAGAAGAGAACTTTCCTTAATTTTTCTCTACAATGTAACCTTGCTGAGAAGCCTCTGTTCATGATTTGTTTCGAATAAAGAAGAATCTACTGATATTATCTATTAATAACAATATCTAATCTAATCAATCAATCGAATCAATCCAATAATATTAATCCACTGAAATTTGTTTAACAGGGTAGTCTCAAAAGTTAAAAATATGCCAATCCTGTTAGCTATGTGTTAGTCAGACTCAATACTTGTACGAAAATCAGACTGTCTTGGTGACCCCTATATGTAATGATTCTGGTAATTAATTTTAGGATTTCCTATTAAAAATGCTTATTAATTTTATGAAATAATCTTAAGTCAGAATTGATGAGTTCTGTATGATTTCATCATACAGTGAAACATCAACATTATGAGGTTTTGCCATTTCTGTTGAAGAATGCTGTTTGAATAAAAGTCTGTGGACTTTAACAGGATAATGAGGGAAAGGGTTAGGCAGCTTGTGTATTTGTATATTGGCATAACATTTACGTTTTTTTAAGAATATGAAAAAAGTAAGAAGTACCTTAGGACTACAGGGAAGACAGAGAAGCACTGAGAGTGGTTTTCCAAAAACGGCACACATCTTCTGTCTTTGGAGGTTTTCCTAGATTCAGCTACAAAAAAAAGGTATAAATTACCTACTCAGATATAGGCAATCTTGTTTGAAGTTTGGGGTGGGACAGGGTGACCTCCAGAAGATCCTTCCAAGCAGTACTATTACAGTTCTAAGGAAACAGCAGCAGGGTTTTTCTCAGAAACATTTATTGGTTGCAAGCCTTAATAGAAGATAATGCACCATGAAATCATAGAGGGGACACAAAAATATGTTAATATTGAAATACACTGCAAAGAGAACATATTAGGCTGATTTATTTTAGAACTCAGTAATATCAGGCCATTTATCATGTAAGCAAGCAAGTGGAGAATAAGCTTAATGCATTTCAAATACAATAGAATTTCTAAAGCTCATCACAGTATATACACAGATTGCTTCCTTAAATAAAGTAGAGGCTCAAGGATTATTACTATATAATCTCATATATGAATAATTAGTTGCATTCACTCCTGCCCTCCAACACACTCAACTACTTCTCTGTAAAAATATTGTGTGACTTTCACATACACATATATTCTGCAAATATATGTTCACATTAAAATGAATCAAAATACTGCTCAAAATCCTTTAAACTGAAAAAATTTCAATGATCTTATCAGTCAAATTCAAAAATTACTAATCAGACATCATGGAAGACAATGCAAAAATTTTTCACCAATAGTTTGCAGGGCCAGGTTGACTTTTATTAATAGCCTCATTTTACAGGCATCAAGTAATACACTTGGCTCCTGCAGATTCCCAGAAAATATATTTCAACCACAAGCATCTTAAAGAACATCCTCAAGTGATTCTTCTTTACAGTGAAAAAAATGTCGTGGTTTTTTAGTGGTTTTGTTGGGAATGGAGTTAAATTTATTCATAGTATCTCATATAGTTCCATGTTTGGATATCTGCTGAAAAGAGTGTTGATAGGTCAGGGGTGGTTTCGTTATTGCTGGGCAGTGCTTGCACAGCACCCAGACCTGTTCTGCTTCTCACATATTCAGCACATGCACATGCTGCCCCACCAGTGAGCAGATGGTGCACACAGGAGGCTGGGAGGGACACAGCTGGGCAAGTGACCCCAAACGACCAAAGGAATATCCTGCCCCATGTAAAACTGCTGAAAATCAAGAGCCGTGAGCCAAAGGATGGAGGAGGTATGGAACTGTGATGCTCTTCTTCCCCAGTCCCTCTTCAAAGTGATGGAGCCTGTCTTTCCTGGAGGTGGCTGAATACCCACCTATCGACGGGAGTAGTAAGTTAATTTATTGTTTTCTTAAGCTTGTGCACACACTTTTTGTTTTACCTATAAAACTCTTCTCACTTTTACTTTTCAAATAGTTTCTCTCAGCCTGCTGAGGAGAGTAAGTGAGTGGCTTTGTGAGCTGAGTTGATAGCTTGGGTTAAATCACAAAAAGTTTGATCTGTAAAGACCTTTGGTAAAACATCATGCACTAAATGTCTTGTAAAGATTATAAGTCAGATGGGGAAAAGCAGGCAATTTTTCTTCTCTGAACTTGTAATCTCTGCCCAAATTTATAGTAACGTAGAAATGGGTGACATTCAGAAGATATAGTTTCTGATCTGATGCAATATTTTAAATGTGCTTACTTCTACTTTAATGGCTACTTCGATCTTTTTGGCTCTATTGAACTTACCAAACGGTAGTAAGTTTAAAATTAGAACAACAGCAATCTTCAATGTTTTCAATGTCTATATGTTCAATCTTGGGTTGTCTTTTTTGTCCTTTTTACTCACCTTTAAAGCTCTGATGCAAACCTGGATGAAGGAATGACAAATATTTTTAACTAAAGAGACTGAGCAGTGAGGACTGCTGTGGCTCATTGGAAGAGGGGTGAAGACATAGAGTGCTACAAAACCATTTTAGTTCTTAGCTCCTATCTCGTATGCAAACACGTCTGCTCGTTCAGTTCTGAACCATCATACTGACAATGGGAAAAGTTCAAAAAGGACAGTTCTTTGGGAAAGAAAGGCTCACACAGTAGCCAGAAGATAGACCATTCATCCAAATGACACACTGAGCCAAACGATCATCTCTTGTAAGTAAACCCTGAATTTCTTATTTTCACTTCTTTATCATGCTATCAGATGTTAGGACTTGAAGCAAAATGCCCCATTGGCATACTATCATTGAAAGGTTATTACAAGAGAAAAACTGTTTAGAGTCTTACTGTGACTTTGAAGCTAATATCAAATGTTTCCATTTAAAACAAGTCATCCTAGAAATGATATAGTCATAAAATAATATTATTGGATTTGTTCCAAACAGAGTACAAGGCAATGTGGAAAGCAAAAAAGTGTATTTTGAGTGTCCTTGTCAGTGTGTGTGTGTGTTTGTGCTGGTCTTTACTTAATTAAATGCCATTTCTGCTGGAGGACCTAACTTTCAAATAACTGCCTTAACCTGGCAGATTTTAAAACACACACTTTTGCTTCAGACCTTGAAATCCAAATCCTTTGGCACTTCACAAATCTTAATATTTAGCCTTTCATGGAATTCTGTAAAACTCATCACTTATACATTTTAAATTAATTTGGGGGCAACAATTCAGTTTAGATTATGACTGTAAATAGACAGACAATAGCACAGGAAAATAGTGATGCCTATAGCAACTTCAGGTCTACATTAGGTACTACCATCTCTCCAGCACAGCAGGAGGTTTAGCTGCTTATAAATAATATTTACTCCTTTGCCCTCATACTAAAATTCCTCTCACACTTGTCTTTTTCTAAGGCAGTAGTGCTCAAAAATATAGGGTAAGAATGCTTTCTTTAAAGCTCTCAGACTGTTCCTAAACAGCAGTCTTATGAATCCTCTGCTGAGCAAAATTAACTTGACATCCACATTATTCTGAAAATGCTTTTTCTTTTTTTCTTTCTTTTCTTTCCTGGGTCAAAATGCCTCTGAATGTAATTGCACAGGGCTTGCAAAAATCTTTACCATACTGCCATAAAAAACAAAGAATTTTTTCTTTTCGTTGTTTTATGAACTGCAGTAGTCCAAACTCAGTTTTAGAACATTGGAGTAATATATTCCTTGTCATTTTTAGTGAATAGCACTTTTACTATAATACTTTCTCTTTTATTTCAATTTATTTATACTTTACTAAAATGAAAAGGACACAAATATTCTCCATATAATTTAAGTTAAAGATAACATCACTTAGATTTTTACCAGGACCTTTCCTACTTAGAGCAGTACAGTGCCAAAGTTATGAAAAAATTTAATTTTTTCTGAAATTCATAAGTTAGCAGGTCTTGCTTTAGAAATCATTGAAAACTGACAAAAGAAATTCTGAAATTTCCATGGGGTATATTTAGGTCTATACTAGGATATCTCTATGTTCTCAAATTAACAAAGGACTAGAACAGACCTTTTACTAAGCAGGTGTCTTCCTCTGTGTATGAATATTTCTGTCTGAACATGATAGTGGAATGGCATAAATTTCATGAGACGATGGGAAACGTATTAAAATTGAAGGATGTGGCACATTTTGCTTTGCTCAGGTGTAGTACTGGATGTGATAATAATTGTGTTATCCTCTCTTCCTATATGTGATCAGAGCAGAACCCAAAATTATTATTATTTTTTTAAATTGAAGTTTAAGGATAAAAATGTATGCTTTAAATTCAATAACTATAAAATTTTAGAGTGAAATTAACTACTGTGTTTTGTTAAAAGAGGGTGTCATCTGATGTAGGATTGAAGTAAGATTGGAGAAAATGGCATGGAAATTTTGTAAAACTTTTATTTTTTTCACCACATCTAGAAATTGTGAAAAAATATTCTGCTGGGCTAGATATTCTGGGGTTAGTAAATTTATTTATGCACCCTTGAATAAAAGTTCCATTTATAAAAATGGAAGGATTATTTTTGTAGCAACATATTTAAAAGGAGAAATTATATATATTTCTTTTTTTTTATTTGTCATAAGACAGATCTTCGAATTATCCAGAGTTGGGATAATATTGATAAAGTGTTATAACACATGAATGTATCTTCTAAGCAAATTAACTTAATATAGTTTCAACTCACCTTTTGAGCCTTTCCTCACAAATAAATTGACTGGACAAATGCCTGTCTTGTAGAAAGGCATTAATCAATTCATTCAGATTAATAAATTGTATCTTTTAATCTCACATCTTTTTGTGGTTGAAACACCAGAAGATATAAAGATGGAGGTATCAAAACATTGAGTATATTTAAATTGAATTATAATTCCTAAAAAAACTCCTGAAAAGAAAAAAAAATCTATATATAGAGATGAAATGCTTTTAGACACAGTTGTTACTGATCATTTATGACAGCAGAGGAATTTTTACAGCTGAAATAACTGCAGCAAAGTTGCCAAGCCATCAAGTTTTATTAAATGCAACCCCCAAAACCTAATTCCATCAGTGTTTTCATATATGACAACACATCTTGCTCTGGAAACATCACAAAACGTCCAACAACGAATATGCATTTGAGAAATCATGGGAAAAATTCTGATTAGTTGCCATAAAGTTAGAATTCAATTACAAGAAAATCTGCAGACTGACAAATTTCATTAGAAATGGAGAAGCAATGCCAGTGTTTAACCTTTATGTGTTTCTCACAAACATTCTATCTTTACATGCTTAAACTACTTTAAGTGTAGAAGAAAGCACAAGCCATTGAGGAAAAGAGTAGATCAGCAGGTCTCATGCAAATACAACCATGCAAAAATACAATTGGAATAATGCTAGTTCCTGGGTGGTGGGCTTAGAATTGCCACTCCAGAAGAATATAAGAAGTCTGAAACTAAGGAGGAAATGTCTGAAACGTCTAGACACATTATGGCTAGGTAAGTTTTGTTCTTCACTGAGCTAAATTACTCAGCTGCTTTTGTTTGCATTTGAAAAAAGTTACGTCAAGAAATTACAAGGGAGGTGGCTCTGGTAGATGTCTTGAAATAACAGAAATAGCCAGGGGTGACAAGGAGTTGTTCCATTATTAACCTGTGAAATTGCTTGAAATCTAGCCCATGATACATCAGGGAGAAGTCAGGCTTATTGGTCCTTTACCTTGGCTGGAATTTGCAATTTAGAGACATGCATTAGGAGCATTAGATTGTTTTCAGGGTTACAAGGTGCTGCATGTTCCAGCATGGCATAACTGTACAGCCAGGTGTCATTCCCGCCCCTTTCGCCATTCAGCTCTGCACAGCCTGTTTCTGAGGTAAAAAGCGTCTCTGACTGTAGTTTTACTGAGGCTATGCTTTACCCATGGAAACAGCAATGACATCTTCAACCTGACCCCTTATTTTGGTATCTGACTGTGAACGTGAAAGCTACACCAGTGAGGGCTTGGAAGAGAGATGAAAAAAAGACATCCAAGATTTTGCATGTCCAGTCCCATCATTGCATTCACATATCCTTTGCTCTTTTTTAAGTGTACAGACAAGAGAAGCAAAATGAGATGACTCAAATTAATATTCTTGTAATTAATGTTCGTCATTCAATGGTAGAATCCACACCAGAGATTTGTGTCTTCTATTTTTTAAACCAAACCAATGAAATGCTATCCTGCAGAGTTTTGAAAGCCAGTGAAACGTAGGTTGCCAAGTAACACTGATATTTCTAGCCTTTGAGCTTTTCAGTGTTCATTTTCAAGTTCATAGTGATTAATTATAACTATATACTCAGACCTTTTTGCACAAAACCAATATTTTGATTAGTTGGTCCATGGTTTGCAGAAATAGATTTCTTAAATTTTGTTTTAAATCTCGAGAGAACAGATTTTTTTCCTTGTCTGTTGAATTGCACAGAGTAAAAACTTTCAATGTTTTGTTCATCCAATACAATGAATATTCACTTCAAGCTTTTTTTTATTCTGGTGTAATGCCAGGAGTTAAAAATACATCTTGTTTTCTCAGCTGTTACTTACCTACTAGATGAAAAATTATGTAATTTATAATACCTACACTATGCTTGTCCTAAAAAATTTCTTCTGAAAAGTCACTTCTACTAAATTACTTGAAAGAAACCACTATTAAAAAATATAGATCTATCAGTATCCTGCGGGGAAGTTCAGTTGTTTGGCTGTCATTCCTTTGTACTTGCAGACAGCAAGGACTATATTCCTAAGGAAAAATTTCTGCCAACCTCATAAAAGTCAACTTTCTAAAGCATGGTAGATAACTGGTTATCATATACTGTATTTATATATTCTCTGTTGCTTTTAATTTAATCTTTTTTTCCTATCCTTTCCCTTTTCTTATGCTCACTTCACTCTGATTTGTTTTTACTTTCATGATGAAGACTATATCTTAGCTCACCTCCTGTTTTTCCCAAGCTTACCTGCTCTCTCACTGAAGAAGACAGAAAAATTACAAAGAACAGAAAGTGAAACACTTAACGTGGATAATAAACTTCACAGCTAAACCCCAGATAACTCCACAAGCAAAGCCAAATCTGTCCATCTACAGAGCTGTGTCTTCCACATTTCCCCAACACATTAATTTCTCTCTTTTCTCAGAACAACTCTCTACCAGCCTTTTACACACCTCCTCACACCCTGATTGCAGTCTGTCTCCTTTTTTTGGATGAGTAAGTGGCAGTGTGTTTGTTCTGTGACTGGTTTGAATTAATCACTTTGTTTGCCTACTACTGCATGAGGCAGACGCCTTTTTCAGGTGATGACACAAGAGTCAGCCTTTATGGGAGCAATTACTTTGAGTTTTTTGAATTAATCTTTTGAGTTCCATAAGAGAAGAGAAACTTAATAATTTCCTTTCAGTGTGATTTTTAAATTTTGTTGTCAAGAGGACCAGAGAGAATGATTGAACAAACCATGATGCTTTAGGAGGACAGGCTAAGTACAGTCCTCCACTGACTTTTGTTTTGTCAGTGAAAAGTAAATTAGTAACAACAATTTTGATTTGGTTGTGGGTTTTTTGTTTGCTTGGGTTTTTTGTTTGTTTTGTTTTTGGCATTTTGTTTTGTTGGTTTTTGTTTGTTTGTTTTTGCTGTTTTTGGGTTTTTCTTATTTGTTTGTTTCGGGTTTTTAAAATTAATTTAAATTAATTTGACATTAAAGAGAGTTGCAGAAAGAATGAACTGATGAGAGAACTGCAGACCTTCTGGATGCCAAATCAAAGATAAAGCTTTCTAAATGGCTATGAACAGAAAGTTTTTTGCTAAACAGTATCAAATGTTCAATAAAAATTAGATACTAGAAGGATAGGAACAAAAATTTTAATTTATTTGAGAAAGAAAAGACCTAACACAAAGTAAAATGAAGAAGAAAAGAAAATGAATGAAGAAGAAAACACCTGGTATGGAAGCAATAGACGTAAAGGCCAACTGATCCAGAAACACCTTCTAAATAACAGATCTTTGGAACACTGATAGCCATTTAC
>JAODLH010001589.1:804497-835357 GCA_027575645.1 Cossypha caffra | reverse complement strand
GCCAGGCCCGTGGAGCCGGCCCATAGAGCTGGGCCTGTGGGGAGCCGGGCCCGTGGGGAGCCGGGTCCGTGGAGCCGGCCCATGGAGCCAGGCCCGTGGAGCCGGGCCTGTGGGGAGCCGGGGCCGTGGAGCCGGGCCTGTGGGGAGCCGGTCCCGTGGAGCCGGGCCCATAGAGCTGGGCCTGTGGGGAGCCGTGCCCGTGGAGCCGGCCCATGGAGCCAGGCCCGTGGAGCCGGGCCTGTGGGGAGCCGGGCCCATGCAGCCGGGCCTGTGGGGCCGAGAGCTGCGTAGGCTCGCTGGGCCCCAGCCCCTGCACAGGCGGCAGCGTGGCACCCACCCTGCCGCCGACAGCACTTCCCTGATCGCTGGTGGTAACGTGCTCCTTTTCCCTGTCTTCTGTCTCCCCTCTCCCCGTGTCCTCTTCCATTTTCCTTCCTTCTTTTCTGTCTGTTCTAGCCCTCTTTCATCAGGGCAACTCCATTTTCTTCTTTTTTTTTGTTACCGATAAATGGTTCTCCGATACAACATTTGCCTTTTTTGTATTAATTTCATTCCTGACTATCCATTATTAAAAGAACTCATAGCCATTCCCCACACTGGAATGCAACACCATAGCAAGATTTCAGTGAAGCTACAATAGTTCGCTGTTAACCTCCACACAATTTTTCACTGGCCATATGAGGGACTACTAAAGGTTGGGCAAGTCCTGGTGATTATTTTGGCACTCCAGCTGATAGATCAAGTCGTAAGGGGAATCAGAGTCTTGGACAGTGTTACACTGCCACTGGTGCATCATCATCATCATGGCAATTGGCACCCGTGGTTCCAAAATTCACAGCATGGCCTCAACAGAGGGATTTTCAAAGAGATCAGGTAAGATAGCTCTTCAATCTTTTCTGTATTTTAGGTAGCTATACCAAAAGTTCATGGATAACTTGAATCTTTGAAGTACCCTTTCCTGAAGTAGTCTGTGCCAAGGATACGTAGAACCCTGATGTGTGTAGGCTGTGCACCTGTGCCTAACAAAGCCTTTTATTTCTGTGCATCTCATATGAACACAACCCACACAATTTAGTATTACCACTCACACCTTTCTTTCTCAAAGATAGAAGCCCTGTGTTCCCATTCATAGGCACTGTCTGACTCTTGCACTGCCAGACCAGAGGTTTCTTCACCAGAATCCTCAGTAATTTTTTTCTGCCTATGGAGTATCAGCAATTTAAGTCTCAAGAGCAAAATTAAACTGACAGGTTTCTTGGGTGATCCCTTCTTAGCAGATGTCTTTCCACTGAATTTTTGTACATGGGCTCCCAGGTTATGCCATCCTGCTTCCTCAAGTTTTCTAGCTGGTCCTACAGGAAGAACCAGAGAGCGCCATGCACAGCACGTGTCTGGGACTCACTTTCTCTCTCACCAGGGCTCCATAAGGCAGCCCTGACAGCCAAGATGCTGTCCCAGGGGAAAAGGAAGGTGAGAGCTTTTTCCCAAGGTTTCAGAGCCAGGAAAATGCACTTTCCATAGATAGTAAGTCTAAATCTGGGCGATACAATTGTTAACTTATTTGGTAGCTGGTGCATTTTAGACTATCTTCCTCCACATGGCCTGTGCACACAGGCTGTCGAATGGATCTCTGGAGACCTTGTTTTCTTTTAGGTCATGTAGAAGACCTTCAGCACCACTAATTTTCTAAGATACTGGATGTTTTTCCCATTGGCAGTACACTTCTCTTGGTAATTCACCAGGTTTTCCTTGAATGTGTGTCTTGCCTTCATACTTGACAGGAACATCTTCCAAAGACTGCAAATGGTTGCCTTCTTTTTTTTGCTCTGTCAATTTCGTAGTCCCCAGGAAAGGACATAAATCATGATTCCATCGACCTCCACGTCCACTGGTTCTTTTTCATAAGTTGAATGACTCCTGTAGTTCAGGTTTGGGTCCCTGTCTCGACTGATGCTCTCTAGTTGTAGTTTGGATCACTGTCTCAGTCAAGGTGTCGTCAGAGGCAGTCTGGGTCTCTCTTAACCACCTACTCCAATAATACTGAACTGTGGCTCAGTAAACCTGGGCCAAGCTTTGAAATGGTGGTAGAAGCTGCTAGGTTTGGTTGGGGAAAGCAAGATACCCTTCTACCAGGTAATGCATGAATTCACTGAGGTTATTTGCTTGGTTCAGGTATCAAATCCCACTCCATGTGAGCTGATAACTGCCTGAAACACCCACCCAAATTCTTCCCCACACCTTGCCACACAAGGACCATCTGCCTAATGGCATGTTTTGCTTTCATCTCTCCCCAGAGCTGTGCCCTCTTACACCAGAATGACATTGGATTCAGGAACCTGACAATAAGCTGACAGTGTTAATAATATTAAACAGCTTGCCTGAAAGTGATTGAGGGCCTCAGGAGCCCAAGCATCAAAAATACCCATACCAATCCTGAATTAGAAGGATATGTGCTCTCCTCCTGCCCACAACAAAGCTACCCCAGCACAGCTAGGCATCAATGACAGGGCAAAGCATATAGCCATTGTTTCTATTAGCGTGTTTCCAACCTCAGCAAAATAAAGAGCTGAGCAGTGCAGCAATTAAACTCTGTGACCCTCACACAAGCCTGCCAATTAATAACTGTTACACTTACAAATTCAAAACTGCCTCATGTGGAAGGGAAAAGGACTGTGGTGGGTTGACCTTGGAAGGCCATCAGGCATCGAACAAGACAATTTCTAACTTCCCCTCCTAATCAGGACATGAGGGAGAAAATTAGGTGATTAACACATGGATCCCAATGAGAAAAAACAAAGGATGTGCATGGAAACAAAGCAAAACAGCAAAGTATATTCTCTATTTCCATTCAGCTATTTCAATTAAGCTAGTGATGTCTAGCCTGGGAAGCAGGGCTCCAATACATGTAGCAGTTGCTTCTGAAGACCTTAATAAGAAACACCTCCCTTTTCACTTGTCTTTTCCTGTCTCTTCTTTCTGACGTCAACACCATGAGGTATAAGGCACGGAATATCCCTTTGGTGCCCTCCAAGTCTCTTTCCCACACCCAGTCTATCAGCCTTGGTGGGGTTTCAACAGGCAGAGCGGATGATGTGCAGGCACAGCTCAGTAGTTGCTGAAATACTGGTGTGTCATTCACAACATTCTCGATGCAAATACAATTGCAATGCACTGTAAGGTCTGCTAAGGGGAAAGTTAACTCCATCCCAGCGAGATACTATAAACTTTTAGAACTTAGGAGTCCTATGAGTTGACAGTTTTTCAGATAAAGTTCACATCCTGCTCTGCTTGTAGATAAATACTCTTTTTTTTTTTTTCATTTTAGTCTTCTTTACCAAAAACATCTGCATGCCAGTGGTATGGTAAATGTTTTTATCACAGTACAATTTAAAGCAGCCTTAATAGCAACGTAGCAGCAACTACAGCCAGATGTTCTCTGATCTCCTTATAATAGCTAATGAAATTTCCCACCAATGTGAATTTTACAACATTACATATCGCACTTGCTTTTCCAATTAGCTTCATATACTTATTCTCACACCAGGGAAATTACTAGTGAACTAGAATGAGGTATAGGCATTTTTGTTTCATCTCGGTTTTTGTTGAATCATGGCTACATGTCCATGCAAAAAGTTGAAGATTTCCAAGTTTTCATCTGTAACTTTCTGCTGTTCTTTCCAAACTGGCAAATCTCAGCCATGTTTTAATGTCATTTTACTATTTTTAAAATGTAATTAGTTGTTCTGTAGTATTAAAGATGTGTTTTCCCTTGTGTATGTGTATCTGTACATCATTCATTCTTTGCCCATCCTCATTTTAAGTAACATTCAACTCTCAGTTTGGTAAATCAGTAACCTTTTTGTGTTATTATAATTGTCAATATATTGCATATAATAAGTTCTTGTTAGGTAGAATACAGAAACCTTTAGCATTTTAATAGTTATTTCCTGTTTCTGTAGGAAATATACAATGTGCTCTTCTTGAAGATGAACTTTTTTGTAACAGTAAAGCTCTCTTAAATTGGTGAAGAAATGATAATCTATTTTCTAATAAATCAATTTTATAATTAGCAGGATGTTTTAAATGAAGCATTTGACATTGCTGCCACTCACTTGAATGCACACATATTTGATATTCTTTGATGCTAAAATTATCAACACAGTTAAATATAATTTTCTAACATAGCAACTAGATTGCTACTGTCTCCAGTCATGCTATCCAAATGGAGGTATGAACAGATATCTAATGTACAAGAAATAAAATCAACTTTTTAAATTGCCAATTATGTCACACTTATTCTTAATGGTAAGGACCCCATATGCTTCTTGTTATCTTATTGAAACTCCAAGCATTAGACAGAAACAAGAAAATAAAGTGTTCTTGTAAAATTCCTTACCACATTAGCTTGTTAGGTTTGCAACAACCTAAGCACATACTCCACTGGAGATTTACCCTTGTATGTGTGCATATATGCACTACTGTGAACACATCCACACACACATCTGCATAAACCATTGATTTAACTCCTTCATTATTAGCGTGAAGTTGCTTCCTCCCTTCACCTCTGAGGATGCCAATTCTCATATAGTAATGAAGTCCAATATTCTACAAAATCAAATTCTTATTATGGCTGAAGCTGTGCCATAAATTTTTGCCATACTTGATTCTTTATTCTTTTTGCTGACAAAAATAGGTGTGATAAAATCAGGTGTATTTTTTACTTCCAATAAGCCCTTAAATATATTTTTTTAATGTCTCATAATGCGTGTCTTTAACAGTGTTTGCTGTAACCAATGCAGACCTCTCAGATACCTCAAGAGAGTTTGATGTTCTCACTGTATGGAGAAGAACACACCAGTATTTTTGTGAGGGTACTTAGCCAAGACGTTTTTTCTGATCACATTATGACCATTGACACTTAGTGACCTTACTATTATGATTGAAATAAAGGAATAGACAACAAAACAGTGTTCGATTACTATAACCAGTATTTACTTGTTGGCATCGAGACCTACACTAAATTAAAAGGAATGAAAGTATTGAAAATGATATTATAATTTCCCCAAAGCATATGCTTTGTAAATATTTTAATAATGGAAGGGAAACAAAGGCTTCAGGTAGGTTTCGGTCAGCCAACTCAAAGAAACTCAATTCAAGTCTAGTCAATTCAAAATTGTATTTGAAAGAGAGAGGAACAGTTCCATTCTTAGTGACTTTCAATACAGCAAGTCAGTAGCAGCCGTAGCAATAATTGTAATCTTAATGTTGGAATAAATTCATAAGAACCTTTTAACACTGAAAGAGAATGTAAGTTTTAGTCTTATCGTAGTCCATTATGGCAAGGGGAGCCCTGAACCAAATCAGGAAGGTCTGCTCTTTTGTGCCTTCTGAAAAAAAATAAAAGAAAAAAAAAGAGCCCACACATAGCCCACAAACACCCAGACACACACAAAAAAGCAAAACAAACCCCTGACCCCCAAATAAACCTAACCCCCCTCAAAAAAGAAAATAAAAACAATCCAAAATGAAAAACAAAAAAACTAACTCAGTCTATTTTATTTCAGAGCATGAAACAATCAAAGATTATGAATTTTCTCTGTAAGTGCAACAAATGTTGAAGTGGTGTGAAGCTGTGATTTTCACAGGAAGTGTTATGTCAGAGAACAGCTGAAGGAGGTGTAGGATAGGTGCTAGCAGTATTATAACATTTTTAAAAACAGGCTGCTGAATATCAATAGTGTTTCAGGGCTGAAAGTAACTCTTCAGCTCTGTCACTTTCTTGGAATAATTTCTTATAATTGCTTCTGTCAAGTAATAACTTGCTGGTTTTAAATCTAAAGCGTGACAAAATCAATGGTTAATCAAGTGGTTAAGATAAATGTGGCTTCCATTTACTCCAGATCCAGACTTAACAGAGCCTTCATCTTAATACATTGCTTCAAAGTTTCAATTATTACAATATGTTTCATTTACCACAGTATCATTCATATAACAAAGTCCACCCTAAAACCTTGATTCTCAATATGATTTGACTTTCACAATCCAATCACTGCCCAGGTTAAATAAACAATAAATAAAATAAATAAATACTAACGGAACTAAGAGGTTAAAAAAAGGACAAGGTTTCTTGACAAGAAAAACATGGCAGAAGATAGATAACGTCCCTCCATTTCAACTGTTGAGATACAACCTAATGCTCACTTAATGTATTCCAGACAGCCCACTGTCCCTGTTAAGGTAAACTGATTTCTCTTAACACAGAGGCAGTAAGACAAGCAGAAAATAATAGAAAACTATAAAATACTTTTGGTGGCCTTATTCTGTCAAAAAATTAATTAAAAAGAAATGAATATAATAAAGTATTACATTTCCTTCCAAACATAATTTTTGAATTATCGTGAAATTCATGGTGCCTGTGTCTATACTTGCAACTGTTTGTTCTGATAAACACAAATTAGCTATAGACATCTTTTCCTTAATAAGCAGAATTACATACTTTTACGAAAGCATTACCATCTTTTTTCATTTGTTCTTCTTTTATAGGTACATGAGATATTAATAATAGTTAGATTACCCACTGCTGAAGTAGGCAATATTTCCACGAGGACAGAGAATGTCCTATATTTAATGCGTATTAATTTCCTTCCTGCAATATTCCTTATTGGTAACTTGAACAACAAATCTCACTTTAATCTTCATGCTGCTGAAGGTTTTTGTTTTACACTTTCCTCAGCAATTCTTCATAAATGCAAATTCCTAAGGGACCAATGCAAAGCACCATTTTATATCTAGGGTGAAGGATAAATCCTTCTGCTATTTATTCAGTAGCAGAGCCAAATTGAAAAATAATGGACAATGGTTTTGAGGTTAATAGTGAGTATTGTTTTATTTGAAACAATACCATAGGTTACCAAGCCATACACTCGATGCTTTCGTTGATTGAGAGTTTGAGTCAGTCCTACTCTTGAAAATTACTTCCTGAAAAAACATCCTTTATCATTGTTTTCAGTTAGGTAAAATACACAAAATCATCAGAAAGTCTAAGAGAGGCACTTGGTGAAAAATTACTCTTTACATCTGTACAATGAGTTCTAGGCAGCATAGTCTGTTGATTCTTATAAACAATTCTCTTTCTTAAAACACCAAAACAAACCCCACCAAAAAATCTCACAACCAGACAAACAAAAAGCAACATCAACAAAACCCACCAAAAAACAAAAACATAAAAACAAAAAACAAACCCCAAAACAATAAAAGAAATCCCCAAAACAAAAATCCCCACAAGATCAATGGAGACTCTCTACAAAGTCCAGATAAGACCTTTCCATTATTTCTCATGATAGGTAGTATGTCATTTTTAAGGGTTCTCATTGATCCTCATCTGTGATGTAAGTTAGTACACTAAAGAACCCTCTAGTGATTCAGCCTGTGTTACTCCTTCACCACATTCTGCTCCTTATCAGACATCTGTTGCTATTTGTACTGAATGAGAGGGGGTTTTATGGGGGGATGTTCTTCAGTTAAAAGCTAAAGTGGCTGAAAAGAAACCTTACAACAAAGCAAATCAAGTAAACCTTATAATAAAGTAAATAAAGTTTTACTTTAAACATTTAACTTTAAACTGGTAGATCTAGAGTTTTACAATGAAAGAAGTTAATTCATGGGATAGTTGATTTATTTTTCGCAAAGAAGAAATGACAGGTACTTTTCAATATTTCGCAAGCAGCACACTGATCTTTGAAGTTAGTGATTTTCAGATTGTATTTTATATTGATTATAATAAAGGAATAATAGAGGAAGTGCATCTGATTTATAATACTAAAAGCTGCACTGTGTAGTAGCCATAGATAATAAAATTACAAGACATAAAAATACTCTTGGGTTCTATTAAATGTCACCTAGCCCAAACTCCCACCTGAAGACAAGTTGCCAACAACAGATCAAATAAGCCATGGTTTTGTGAAGATAAATATTTATAACTTTCAGTCTGTCTTATCCTTGTTAGACGGTTGTCGATAAATTTCCACTTGCATTTGAGTGCTAACCAGCCAAGTAATAACTGAGTTAATAATGACCCTTTGAGTCAAGTGACCAGTTAGATTCTAGCCTAACAACAGTCCATTCCTCCAGCCTCTGTTTCTTTCAGTGAGACGGACGTGAAAATGGTGTCAAAAGTCTGACTAAGGTTATGGTATCTACTGTCTTCCTGCCTGTGCAGTCACAGAACACAACTGGGCTGGTCAAGCATGGTCCTTTGTAGAGCCTCAGTTACTGTTTGTGATTACATTTCAGTCTTTCGTGTGACTGAAAAAAATTTACAAGGCAGTGTATACTGTAATCCCCCTGTGGGGGATTGATGGATTCCTGCTTTCGTTACTTGTCGTTGCCTTAAGTAAGTGTATTCAAAGTAATTTTTTAAAAAGAAGGCCCAGGACAATGCCATTTTTAAAGCTGATTACAGAGGATACTTAATCAGACAGTGTATAATGGAAAGGAAGATTATTTGCAGACAGAAAAAGGCCTAGAAATTCTATTACACTGAGACTCATCACTCGTAAAATATCTTTAAGGATTTTTTTCTATATAAATTAATAACACTGAAAAATGCCAGCTGAGAAAAAATGCTTGTGAGTGCCAATACTGATTCCTATGTTAATCTTAATTACTCACCAGGTAACAAGATTTTGAAAATAAATCTCTGACCGCCTTATAGCAATTTATTCTGAAGCTCTGCTGTACAAAGTGGCTGAGTCATTGGTTTTCAGCACGTTACTTCATAGACTAGGAAAAAATGTATTGGGACATTCATATGTAAGCCAGAATGTATTATCCCTTCTGGCTCAACTATGCAGGCATGAGAAACAGTGGTTATGTCTCAGAAAGAGTCATAAAACAACCCCTGAAGCGCCCCTAGACTCATTTCTGGGGCCTCTGGTGATCACCAGGGGATGATCCATAGCATTGCAACAGACAGTGTGAAACACTTCCCACGGGGGAGCTGCTTGGCATTCCCACCTGAATCTGAATATGTATTAAACACCCGGAATTTTTTTGAGAAAGGGCTCCCTCCCTTCTGACAGATGAGGGCTGAAACTTTAATCAACGAATATTGAAATTACAATAACTCAGTCTTGTTGCTGAATTCATAGGTAGCAATATTTTTCCACCTCTCTATCTACTCATGTTTTCCTTTTCTTCTTTTCTTTAACTTATTAATTTCCTAAGGGATATTTTTATACTTTCCTATTGCTGCATTTTTACAGATAATTTTTAAAAAGGCTCAATGCCCTATTTCCATTACAATCAAATTGTTCAGAAACAAACCTACCATAAACACACATACACACAGACACACAGACACACACACACATATACACACCACACACATACCAATCAGTGTCATTCACTGTAATCTGCTCAAAGGAATTTACTGATTAGAACCTCAGTTACCCTGGACGTATTTGAACAGCATTTAGAGGTGGCACTTGGGGACTTAGTTTAGTGGTGGTCTTTACAGTGTGAAGGTAGAGGAGTCAGTTATTTTGTTATAACTGCTTTTCCAACCTAGATGATTCCATGACTCTGTGAAAGGAGGCCTTAATAACTAACAGATTCCAACACCAGCTGATGTTTTTTAACAGTCTTTATGAACAGTGTGGATAGGAAGCTGCCGTGCTTTAAGTGGTCCTGGTGACACGTGAGCCAGCCTTGTGCTGCTGCAGCAGCAAAGACAAATCTGTCTTGGGGGGCATCTGCAGGGTCATTAGTGGCAGAAAGAGAAACGCAGTTGTGCCACTCAGTGCTAGTTAGGCCAGATCCGGGGTACTGGGCCAAGTTCTGGTCCCTGCAGTTCAAAGGTTATGGTCTCTCTGGAAAGGATCCAAAAGAGGGCCATGGAAATGGTCAAGGACACAGAACCCGTGCTGTATGGAAAGACTGAAGCAGTTATGTGTCATCTACCTGGAGAAGACAGGGCTGCAGGGGACCTAATCACAGTACTGCAGTACTTACAGCTTCCAAGAGGGTGGAGGCTCCCTCTTCATGGGTGCCACACAGAGAGGACAAGGGGAAATGGACATAAGCTGAAGTGAGAGAGAATTCATACTGACAGAAAAAAAACCATTTTCTGCTTAGAGAGCATTTATTGAGTGTAACCACCTCCTCTGGGAGGAGGTAAAGTCCCTATTCCTGATGATTTCCAAGATGCAATTAAAAATGGTAGTAGATATTTTCATATAGGTTCCCTTTCCCACAAAAGCCTGGGCTGGAAGACCTTTTGAGGTCCCTTCCCACCTGGGAGGTTCTGTAATTCTATGAAAAAAAAAAATTGGAAAATACTTCTTAGACTTCCACACATGAATTCACTGCCATAATCTCTTTCTATTTTTTTTTTTTCAATTCAAAAGCAGTTAAAACCAAACGCTCCACAAGCAAAACTATTAGCTAATTGTTCTGTGCTTATAAAGCAATTAGTACACTGAGAATTAATCCTGCAATGTGTTAAGCAGCCCAAGTAACAAGACTGTTGAAAGGAAAAAGATTAATTTCTAACCTTATAAATATTTTTTAAGTAAATGGCTTTATATTCTGGAAGTCATATAAATCCCTTACTGTCTGATGATCCATGCAAATAAAGGCAAACAAGTTTATCAAAATTTTGCATGGTTGCCATTTTAAAATATATTAATTAAAGGAGAATTATAAGCAGTCTAAATGAAAATGTCTCCATTGTTTTGAGGAACTAATAAATGAGTTCCAGTCTTGACTGAGCTCCACTTTCTTAATCATCAGGCTTGCTTCAGTGTTGTGCTTCATTTTAAGCATAACAGTGAACAGCTAGATCTTGATATGTATATACTAAGTTTCCCTGTTACCTGTGAACAAATGATAAAGCTAGGCCTTAGGTTAGTGCAAAGAGATCCATTCTGAGGTGAGAGCAAAGTTGCAAGGTACCCATCACCATGTGTATTATTTTTCTTTTGTGTGTGTGTGTGTGTAGTTCTCGTCTTCAGCTTTTGATTAGATGTAGGAAATATTTGGTAAGGATAGGATCCATTATAAAATAACTAGTCTCCTTGACATCAAGAATTGTATCTGAAATCTTGACTCAACTCCACCTTTATCTGTCACCTACTAAAACTAATTAATAATTGTTGAGTGCTCATGTCTAAAAAGAAAAATGTTATTTATCTTCATTATCTCTATCACCTGTAAGGAAAGATAATAAATAATTGAAAGCATGTAAAAAGCTAGTGAATTGCTCCACAAACCATTCATTATATGCTTATGTAGTATATCTTGACACACGGCTATACTGCGAGCCGTGCCTTGCCCCTTAACAGCTAGAGCTGTTGTTGGAAAAAGAAGGAACTCAAAAATTGATTAGAGACTTATCATTTGCTTTGATAAAAATGTGATAGCATTTACATGAAGTTTTAGTATTCTTACTAATAACATGCCCAGTGTTTAGCTCTTATATAATTTCTGCTGCTGCACTGCTGATCTTCATGTGAGTCCATGGGCAGTTTAAACATATCAGGGATAATTTCCCGTGAATTTTACATAGTTTTATTTCTGTTCAATTATCACTTTCATATTTTTCTTCTCATTTTATCTACACATTTATAGGCTCCCATTTTCTCTCTCAGGTTTCTATGACTATTTTATTCATGTCATACTAACACTCTTTCCTTGTTTCTGTTGATGATTGCAGGAAACAGGAAAGGATTCCCCTCCTCCCAAAAAAGTCTATTAACTTCATGA
The DNA here is from genome assembly GCA_027575645.1 of Cossypha caffra. Taxonomy (NCBI): domain Eukaryota; kingdom Metazoa; phylum Chordata; class Aves; order Passeriformes; family Muscicapidae; genus Cossypha; species Cossypha caffra. The sequence goes on along the minus strand of JAODLH010001589.1, from coordinate 823,594 downwards.
AAGAGTAAAAGGATTTTCCTCTATAGTCACAAAAGTAGAAATGTATAATTTTCCTTCCTTGTCATTTACTGATAGGATATTTGCAAACTTATAATATGGAGAACTCATTCCTGATGTTAAAAATAGTGTGTTTCTCAGAGTGGTAATGATGTGGATGTTTATAAGGATAATGATTAATGGAAAGCATACAACTTCTAAAGTGGAATGGGGCAAAATTCTCAAATATCTTTTACATGAAGCTATTTCACAGCTGTTATAAAGAAATCCACTTTTAAAAAAATTGCAGAGAAAAAATGCTAAACTGTACTAATCTAGTTAGAAATTAATTTTTGAGTGGTGTAATAATAGGTAGTTGCGTTGAATAATAATAGTTCATGCTTTCCACAGATTTTTTTTTTTTTTTAGTGAGAAGAAGAACTACAAAAATAGCCACCTCAAACTAACTCTGGTTTGATTTTACGACTTTATTAACATTGCTGTTATAAAATGTTATTTTATGTACCCTCATATATGTATTATATATGACCATATTTGTACCACAAATAAATTTCTTTTAGTTACTTAAATGAATAGGTTATTCACTGATTAATTTTAGAATTAGTTTCAGATATTGTATGAAAAAATAAATTATATACTGACCTAGAAAAATACATTCTCTTCACCCCAGGCAAATTTTATAGCACTTTCACTACTGCTTATGCAGAGGTTGTGGAATCCAGGATAATCATAACTCCTTTTTTTCTGCACTTGGGCTTTTGCAGGATTCATATCCAGACAAAGGTAGCTCAGTAACTCTTCCTTATCATTATTTTTCATTGACAAACATAAAAAAAAAAAAAAGATTATTCAGCAGGTGTAATGCATCACATGAAATTCAAAGTATTCTATAGGAATATTTCAGTCAACGTAATTGTGTTCTGGATTAAGTTTTATTTACTTGTCATCCTGATACAGGCATCTCATCTGCGTAACATCAAAAGAACACTTATGATTAATATTGTCCCCTACTAACTAATTGTGGTTGGTGTGGCACAGGACACAGCAAGAGAGTGAAAGTGGTATTTATTTCACATAAAACTAGTGAACTCTAACTTCCCCCTGTCTTATTTAAGCAAGTAACCCACACTACTTCTACAGCCAAATTGTTAACTTTGCAAAGCATGGTGCTACTGTAAAACAAACAAGAAAGAAAATAAATAAATAAATAAATGGAGAAAATTAAATATGGGTGCTCTTTTATTGAGATATAAAATTATCTTACTAAGGGTTTTTTTGAGAAAACTAATGGAATAAAAATTGGCAAATAGCATCGTGCCTTGCTGCTCTGCATCAGCCATTATAACTATTGTCCCTTCCATCAGCCATTTCTATATTTGCCAGTGCAGATTTATTTTTTCTACTTTTTTGTTAACAGAGGAAGATCCTTACAATTGATACAAGCTGACTGAAGATGTCAGAGAGCATAGGGTATCTACATTTTCACACAAATTCACGAGCTTTTAAACTGCAAAATTTCTCTTCATAAGTCCATTTACAATAAACTCAAAGCAGAATAAGATGAAGAAAATAAAATCTCCAGCAGACAAGTATATAGTCTCATGAGGCATCTTATTATTGTCTAAGGGTCATGCAAATTAAGCTAGTCTCACCATCATTTTTGTCTTTGATTCTCAAATATACATTGATGCATGAGTATCTCATACATTTGTTTGGTACATCCCTGACAGAAAGCAAAAATAAACCAAGAAACAAAAACAAACAAAACACACACACACACACACACACGCACAGAGACAGTCGTAGCTTCTCCCTACAGACAAGTGTTCTCAAGAGAAAGATCTGTGTCAGTGCAAATTTGCAGTCACAGATTTAACATCTCAGTGTGGTCTTATGCATGCCTGAAGCAAAATAAAATCAAATTATGTCACTTCTGCTTTTTAGATATGTCCCCTCAAAAAGCTGCAGGCATGCAGTTTCTATAACATGATCAATGCTTAACACCCATGTGTGAAAGGTCTTTGTTCACCTACCATCACTGCAATTGCACAGCCAACAACGAGGCACTTACTGAGCATCTTGAACACTCAGTACAGTTGATAACTGGAAGCCTACTACTTGATCCAAAGTTTGCTCTCCTTTTCCTCTCTATGAGCTCCCTAGCAATGATAAGAGTCTGAACTGTTGGTCAGTACAGAAAGGGAAGACAATGCAAATAAAACCAAATCAGATCTATATTTTTAAGAATCTTGAAATGTTGCATTAATTTGTTGTTGATAAATATGCAGATTCAGACTTGCTCTTTATCTTGGGCAGAAGAAATAGGAAGGTATTACTTTTCCAGGCCTAGTCAATGAAGCATAGGAAGAGCTTGCTTGAGTTTTTTCTTGTCATATATTTAATCAGTGATTTTTTAAATTAGGTCCAGCTGCACATTTCTTACCAAGAAAAGGAGGGAAGAAAGCATCTTATGTAACTGGTTGTAGGAAGATGTGAAGATGTTTTGGACACTTAGATACGGGTGATATTCAACATACAGTATGCTTTGAAATAATAAATATTAAGTCCTCTTACTCTGTACTCTTTTTGTGCAATGACTTTTAGAGCAGATCTTGCACTTTAAATAATAAGGGTTGTGTGCATAAATCCTGAATTTTTTTGAAATGTGCCTCTAAGGAACCACTGGCCTTTTCGACGTTGCTTTGCAAGTGTAAAAGACTAAAGTCAGCCTCAGGCCCTCTCTGAGTAAACAGCTTTTATTCAGCCTCTGGGATAGTGCAAAGGAATAGATGTTTTACTGAGATGTGATGAGTGTTGGCCCACTTTGCTGCATTTCAGTTTGTAGACACTAATTTAGCTGAACCAATTGATGTTGTTTGTCTTGATCTCTCCTATTTAGCTCACTTAGTGTGTTTTTCCACTAAGTGTCTTATGATGGGCACATGGGAGCCGTTTCCTCCCAGAGGATAGACATGGCCAGGCTGATCACAGCACAGACACCGCCAGGGCTCTCCTCTCACCCAGCAGCTGAGATGTCTGCACAGCCCTGTGACCCGCCTGCATGAACCTTCTCTGCTCAAACCTTTCCACACCTATGGGCACTGAATTACATTTGCACCCTTATCCAGCCAGGTACCTCAGCCTCAAGCAAAATCACATACTAATAAGAGGAAAATTAATGTGGTTTTTCTATTGTACTTATTTACTTTTGTTTTTCTCTTTAGCCTCATTGCTATGACCACTGGTAGTACACAACACAAATTGCACACAATGAAGTTATTTTCACTTCTTAAAATTTTTACTATTACTTATATTAAGATTGGAGTTTTCATGTCTCTTATAAAGCTACTGAAACTCTGCTCTGAATTTTACTGTCTATGGTCTGGCGAGTGAACTATGATGTGCCAATTGTTGCTTTGCAGCATAAGTAGTACTGTGGAGAGCTGAACATTTTACACACCTAGTTTACAAATGTTCATTTTTATTATTATAATGTATAATCCAAACTCACAGTGAAACAATGGGAATTTCTTCTGTCTGTTCCACAGTCTGAGAAATGAGCTTTTTTTCCTTGCCAAAAAGGATGAACATCCAGAGAAGGGTAGATGATATTTCAGGAGATTAAGCAAAGATTCTGAATTAATGTGTTAAATCTACTGAAATTATGTCGTCTTTCATTACGAAGAAAGCTAAATCACAATAAATGGACTGGAATACACCAGATATTCTCTTAGGAAGCTCCTCTTCCTAACTGACGCTGAAAATACAAGCAGTTACTTTCCTTCTTATCGCCGTAAAACAGAATGTGTAAAAATCCACACAGCTGTGTTATATTTTGAGTCAAGTCTTTGCCAATTATTTATATAAGTTTCTGGCTTGTATGAGAGGGCAAAAAGACTAAAGGGCAGAAAAAAGCCTGTTTAGTAAATTCAATTTATGTCTTATACTGATGGCCAACATATAAAATTCTCCAATTGCTTGAGTTATTTTTGGATGAGAGAACTTCACACCCAAAGTACTTTTACTAGTTCACAGTTAAGGGATGGCTATAAGTATTAATATTTTTGTGCAACTTTTCAGGTTCCTCAGACCTTACCTTATAGTGTAATGCTTTTGTAGATGCCTTGTATAGACTTTTTTTTAGTCACACAATTCACTTTCATTATTTCAGTGAAAATTTGGCACAACTGGAGATTTGAGACTCAGGGCCTTAATATTTCCTCCCCCAGATTTTTATTTTTATTTCTTTTGGGGACATACACCTAAAATTATATGCATTTCTGTCATACAAGGTCACAAAGTGTGCATCAGACTGTGAATTTAATATTCCTCAGTTATCCACAGATAAACAGATAATGGAACAGGCAAAGTGAAAATATGCCCTTGCAAGGAGAGCAGACCAAATGTATGCTGGAGTCTTCATATGCCATACCCAAGACATGCATGTGTGTGTGAGAAAGAGAAGAGAAATAGACCAAAAGAGCAGGGTTGGGCTTCTCAATCCTCACCATCTAAATCATTATAACCAGGTAACTCAGTGACTCAGTTTTTGCTCTGTATTTGGTAGAACTGGAAGAGGATTTCACATTAATTTTTTTTTCTCCACAATTTACCTCTTTTAAATGACAATTTCCTTGGAATAAATGCTTGGTATATGATTTTCATGCAGAGAAAATATTATAGCCAAATATCAAGGCTGGTTTCTCAGCTTACTTTAATTTTATTCCAGGATTTTAATTTATCTTTATCTTGATGATTCTTCTACTACACTTGTCTGAGAAGGAAAAGAAATAAGGAGTTCATTGCACTGCTGTGGTGTATGGCTTTAAAAGATATGTTAAACCAAAATTAATTTACCTCTGTAATTTACCTCTGTACCTCTTGTAAGACAGAATTTAGACAGAAGAGAAAGTTACTCTTGACAGACTCAGGAAACACTCCTGATGGTCTGACTTCTTTCAGATTTCTGTTGTTTAAAGCCAATGTTCTTACATTGACAAGACATGTTCTTACAACTGAATTAATTTACAGACATACCCAATTTAATCCATTGCTTTCAGAGTGTTTTAGTATATTTAAAGAAGATATCACACATTCACTTGAGCTCTTCCATGTGAAGTCCAAAATCAGCACTACTATTTTATTTAAGTGTCATCACTGAAAGCCTCTTGTAACTTGTTCTTGTAACTTATTACCATGCACAAAGAGAGTTCACTGTGAGCAAAAATGGTATTACTGCAGACATAATTTTTGTTTACTTGGATAAAACTGTTTCATGTAGGTAATGTGTGTTGTGAAAATGAATGTGTTTTCCTCAGATTCAGCTCATGAAATTTTACTCATGAAATTTTACTTTACTTTACTTGTTTTTCTGGGAGTTAGGAGGCCACACCATATTCTTAATCACTATGTCACCTCATGATAAACGAGATAAGCTGTTAAAGAGGGCTTGTTGATTTTTGGATATATTGGCTGAGATCACAGTTATGTTGCATTAGATTTTGTAAATTACTCACTCAATTAAAAATATTTCAGACACAGCCCCAATAGACTGTCATGAATAGTGTGGCTCATAGTGCTTGTAATTCTGCAGACAGATATGGCAGTGATGAGATGAATGACACTTTTGCTTAGATGACATGAGGTTCTACAGCAATATTTACCCCAAGATATCTGAAAAACAGAAGTTTCAGAGGTTGCAGTGTCTCCATACAAGAGGGAAGAGACATTTTTCTATAACTAACTCTGCTATTCAGGATTGCTAGTTTGTTTGTTCTCCCCATGGTGTGTTTTTGGCCTACCCTTTTATGGGAGCTGATCCTCCTTACCTGGTTGAAAGCAATTTCAGTTATTATTTTTTATTTTAATTTTTCATATAATTTACTCAGACATGAGGGAAATAGGCTTTGCTTTTTAATAGATTATTCTGACTGCACAAAATATTTGATCCGCTATAACATTTGTTAAGGACGAGAAACACGAGAAATGAGGATAAAGACTAAAGCCAGAATGCTGAGTGTCACAGATTTGATTGAAACAGGTTAATCCCCTTGCAAAGCATTAATGAAGATGTTAAAGAAACCTGGATACAGAAAGCTGTTTCAATGAAATCTGTAGATGTTTCTGACCTGAGCAGATTTTTAAGTATAAAGGAGAACAACAAAGAGAAAACAAAACCAAATAAACACCCACAAAGAAATAGCAGGAAGGAGAATCAGAGGCAGGAGCTCAGAAAAGTTCTAGTATATAAAATGGAAGACAGCTTAATGGACCCTTAGAACCCGTCTCCTGATATGGAGTTGTTATATATAGTCTTCTTAATAAATTTTGTCCATTATCTAGCTACACCAGCACACAGTCTTAGGCTGCTCCAGCTTTTTTATATGTAATTTTCTTTTAATCTGAATTCCTATAGCATGTAGTCAATAGGAAGAAAATAGATTCTCTGAAGGTAGAGTGAAGACAGAAAATTAGATAAAAGTTTTAAGAAATATGAAATCATGAGACCTCAATGTAAGTTAAATGCCAGATTAATATTCACCCATACAGTTCTGTTTTAATAAGGAATTGCTACTGTTTCACCTGTTTTAATGTGAAAATGGGAATGGCTTGGTGCATAGAAACTTATTGCAAAATTGAATGAAGTTATGATCTCTAGGTATGAGAAAAGTTCACTTAAAAATATTTAAAATACTAATCTCCCAGCATGAAAGCAAAAGAGTGCCAACACACTTAGAACAAGGTATCTTTGGAATGGCATGTAATATAGTTCAAAAATGAACAGTCAGAACAACAAGAAATTTGTGCACAAAAACCAACTCTGATGAAAAAGATTACTGAAATAATATTCCAGAGCTAAAATATACAAAAATTTAAATGGCAAGTTGAATTTTCGCTTAGCGTCTAGGGTATATATAAATATATAACGTACACTTTGCAATTGAACTTTTTTTTTAACTCTGATTATCTGTAAATGTTTTGCTTGATCTTAAGTAACTATTTTGAACTAATTAAGTCAATCAGAAATACACCTTAAAATTATTGTTGGGCTTGGTTTGGCTAATGAGCTGCAAGCTTAGCTATTCACAAAGCTCAAGGAAACATTTTGTCAATGATTCAGCACAAAGAATTGTTTTTTGTGTGGCACAATGCATTTTTCCACAGTGGAATAGCTCTCCATTCCCTGTGTGTGATGAGAACTTGTTTTTGGTTCTAGGAAAACTGAATACACAGTTGCCTTCAGGATTTTTAACCCTAACCTCTGCTTTTTTACCCACAAGCAAAACACACCTGTGCAACTCTGTAAAAAAGCCCTGCATATTTAAGCTAAGGCAAAACCAGGTATATCCCCCAAAGTGTTAAAATTGGAGGAATTTCTGCAAGACCAAGTACAGCTTGTTTTTGTTTTTTCAGGTTGCAAAACCCACCAAAATGTCTATTCCTTGATTTCTTGAATGTTCCTTGAAGAGGTTTTCTTTCACATGTGGGATTTTAAACAAATGAAGCTGTCTGTGATACCACATACTGATTAATAAATACATAAAAATTTACATGGGAATGTGGTTTCCTGGTTTTTATCTGCCCGAGGATTTTTCAGTCACTTACAGTACTGGACTGTGCTTCCACAAAAAAAAGAAGACAGGTTCTGAGAAAGATTACAAGATTACATGATGCAAATCCCAGTAATCTGGAGACCTGCTGATACCATCCCCTTGAAGTCAGCTCTCCAAAACTCTGTGGCAGTGTTTTTCAGGTCCCTGTGAGACGTGAAGAAAGGCTGTGCAATCCAGGCAACACCAGGAGAGTCCAGCAGCCGCTGGAAACTGCTTGTACATTGCACGTGTCCTCACTCTCAGCTGATGGAAGTTGTATCACAAGTCCTGGCTGTGCACCACCCTCCAGGGCAGACTGGGGATGGCACTGGGGATGCCAGGGTGACCCATGTCCTGGCAAACAGCAAACTGGGAATGCCAGCTGGGATCACCTCCCTGCTGTTCACCCACAGTGCCATGCACAGTGTACTTGGCATTCCCGTTCACCTCTATCAGGCACGAGCAACCACTGCCTGTCTTTCAAAGGTAAAGTACTTCTGTATCAAAAGTAACAAAAAATGTTCTGAGCTTTAGAACAAATTAGATGTTATTTTCTAGACACTACTGGGTCCATATGGGTTAGTTCAATGAGGAAACGTAAGTTGGAGCTTTCGGAAATCTTAGTAACCCATTGCTCAGCAGCTGCTGCCTTTTTTTTTTGTTTTTGGAAGCCTGCTTGGTATCATAGTAGCTGTGATAAGTTTTTTCATATTTTACTCTTTTTCTTTCTTTCTCAAAGCTTTGCAATACTTCTAATGCAAGCTCTTCCATCAGTTCAGCAGTTATCTTCTTTAAAAATGAATCAGTCTTTGATTTATTTAATATTAATCTAAACCTGTTTTGCAGCCAGAAATTGTGTAAACCTTCAATGGATTTATTCATAATATATGCTCAGACACATTTTTCCATCATTTCAGACTAAATATTAATGTTTTAAATAATATCAAGATATAAAATGGTTGAAAGCCAAACATAAGGAAAGCACTGAAAAGGATTTGCTAGGACAGCAGCATGCTAAATTAATAAAGAACAAAGTGAGTGAGAGAAGAATTATGTGCCACAGTATCAGCTGGAAAAGGAGAGAAAACTAATTCAGTGCTGGCATAAGTGGAGAACAAGGACTGATGATATATGCAACAACAAATATGAGAGCACAGCCAGTTTTTACCAGAAGAAAGCTGATGGGTTCTCTAGTAATGTGAGGGGTTCATGAGAGGAGACTACCTCTGTTACTGTTGTGATCACAGAGTAAACTAAAACAACCAGTCCAAAAGTGAATATTTCATTTTCTTTCTTGCTTTCTTGCCAAGTCAGTTTTCTACTCTTCTGAGCTGAATCAAATTATTATGTGATCAAATAAGTACCACAGAGAGGGTAAGCTGAGGTTGTCAGGCAGGAGAGAAGGAAAGAGGAATGAATCCCAGTGGAGATGTTAATTTAGCCAAGTCATCTTACGGAAATGCACCCTCAGGGATTTGCTTGCAGAACCTCTTCACAGAAGAGCCGAGTTTCTTGCAACATGCCTGGACCAATGAAGGACAGGATTTGCACACACTTTTGCGGATTTGAACAGTAAAAGTTGAAGAATTTTATATCCTGTAGTTCTTTTCTTTTTATAGTGGCAAAACAGTTTTCTGAACACAACCTGTAACAGAAGAATAGAGTGCTAGCTACTGTGCAGTTTTCTATTAACATTTTTATCTCTTAAGTGGAACACAGCCATCTGTATTGTGTATTTGCTGCCAAAGATTGCCACAATAAAAATCACCTCTGTCAAATTTAAAGATTTCATAAATATTAGCACTTCTTTTATTCATTACCATAGTACTCATTAGGAGCTGGGCAAACCCATTCAGAATATATTAATAGCAAGTTGACACCTGAAACCAGAAACCTGAGTGCTAGCTGGATGTATGCTCTGATCTCTAAAGAAGCATCTTCTGCTTTCAGTCTTTACGAATTCCAGGGCTCTTCCTGGCCCAGCTTTACTTAAGGAATTCTCAGAATAATCTGAGCTACTAAATCACACAGTTCATGTTTAACACAAAAAAATCCTTCGAATCCAACCATGTCTTTGACTGGAGCACAGATCTCAGTCAGAGATGTAAGTGGGCTTCTGCTGACTGCTGTGAGCAGAGGCCAAGCTGCCCGAGAGACAAGGAGAAAACCCTCACAAAGCCTGGAAAAGTGGAAAGCATGTGAAACAGGGAGAATCTGAGAGCTGAAAAGGAGATTACTTTTGTCTACCATTCCAGGATTCATCTAAAATATTTTGTAGAATGAGAATAGACTTTTTTTTTCTGATTTTAGACCATTATTTTTCAATGTTATATTGCTGTATTTGTGGTTATGTGACAGTAGTTATTCCATTTGAATGATGCAACCCTTCACATACATCTTATCTTCCTTATTGCAAATTTGTAGGTATTAAAATAGAATTTAAAGGGACTCTATTCCCAATGTGATTAGTTAAAAGCATGAAGCAACCGCTACTGAAGTAATTTATATTTTTGCAAACCTCTTTAGAAGGTAGCCATTTTTAAACAATTTTTAAGTCTAAAAGATTGAAAATTCTGTACCTGAACTTCTTTTTCCTAAGCTTTCTAAGCAGGCAGCACTCGTCTTTGTTAATTTCTGTCACAATTTGTAAACTCCGTAATTTCTTAAGAGCTGTACACTTGCATTAATACCTTAAAATATGTCACAAAATGAGAATCTTACTAAGAAATGCATTCCTTCATAGTAAAAAATTATGCAGCTATTGCAAACATTTGGCTTTATATTTTGGAATGTTGTTCCTCTTCCCTAGTTCTTTTCCCCCAAGTGCCTTAATCTGCTTGAAATGGTGTCAGTAAAAAAAAAATCTGCCATGGGTTACTGAATTTTGCTTCCTAATAACCCAACAAAACAATTATTCTGGATATGTCTCTGCCTAAAATGTAGGATGATCTTTTTGAGTTGTTCATCCATACTCCACACTTCTATATATGACTTATCTGTTTTTCCTTTCTTGAGAGAACAATCCATAAGCCTTTTCCAAGAGTGTCCCCACTGGACTCTCTGGATTGTTTTTACCTGAATTTTAGCTGTAATACATTGCAGTCCCCAGGAAAGCTCTTTGATTTTTCTAAAAGTTTTCTCTGAAAATGCTGTGGATGACAGTTGGACTGTGGAGGCAGAGTAACAATATTTTTGCAAAATAGAAAGCATTTACCCAAAAGGTGTATACTCCTCTGAGAAAAGATTTCAAACAAGTGAGTTTTATAGGTAAACCATCTTACCTATGCTTGCTGCTTTATCCTATTTTTCAAAAGCAAACATGCATTGGTATTTATGCCCTTGACTATTTTGCAAGCCAGCTGAAGGACCACTGCCTGTGTGTTCACTGCTTGATCTTGCAGAACCACCCTGATCAAAGCAATGCCATGTCAGATCAGATCTAGAGCCAGGAAATGCACATTAACTCAAGAATTACATCTGAACTAATAATCCCCAAGTCTCAACAGTGCTCAGAACTGTAACATCTCTGCACCATATCTGGACCTAACCTAGATTACACCTGACAGCTCAGTGCTTCTGCTTTACTTTTCCATGTACTTTTCAGGGTTAGGATTAGGATGGATGAAGTCCACACCCCACACATGTCTACATTGACATAATGCTTTCAGTTTCTCTACGTTACACAAAACTTCCTCTATTTTAGGTTAGAGGACCATTTCTCTTCAATTAGGTCAGAGCACCATTTCTATTCAATTAAGCATAATATCTTCTTTTTTTCCCCATCCAGTGCCTGTGTATCTTCTTTAATGACCACCTGAGTAGAAAATAACCCACCAAAATAAATATGTACACAGAAGCAGGCATCATGTTCATTAAACTAAAACTGATGCTCTCCTGACTGTTGTCACTCAAAGTCACCACTTTCATGCTGATGCCTTCCCATTGATTAATTTAATTCACATTTGTGGTAAAGAGCCAACAACTTTTAGAGACCCAAAGGCATTTATTTTCTCCCATTTTTTCCACCTTTCTCACTGAGGGAAGGTGATGCAAATCTCAGCCATGGCAGAAACTGTCACAGAGTACCATGTAACACACTGTGTCACTCGTCTGAAAAACAGCATCACCTCCCAAGGCAACAGCATTGCTTGTGAGTACTGGTACAGCCAGACTTGCCAGGTGTGGCTGTACAGGACAGGCCATCCTCACCCAGCTGCAGCTCAGCTGCGTCTGGCGAGCTCAAACCCTCTGTTTAACACTGTGGAGAAATGCACCTCTGAGCTTATATTTTACCAGTTGTACTGCTGGAGGCAGCACTTTACAATGTATGGTTTTCTTCTGGCGCTTCTATTTCATGTTGCAAAATTTTACTTTGTCACAGACTACTACAAGATACAAAGCATTCATTCCAGATGCTGAGGTAGTTTAATAACATTGATCAAAGAGTTTTCAGTTAAACTTTGGCAGCAAATTAACTCAGGCCCAAGTTTCCTTTAGAATACTGTTGGCATCAAATTTTATACTAAGCAGCATGACCTGTGGGAAATATTTCTGGTATCTGACACAGTTTCCTAGAGCTGCAAAGACTTTGAGGTCGCAAAGGGAGCAACATTGTGATTACATACCTTCAAAAATTTAGTGCAACATAAAGATGTGACAGCATTCATCATCTTTCTTTTTCTCTCCCCACTTGGAGCTACCTGTAACCTCTCACTGCTTGCAGCTGGAAGTCTGGGTGCTGCATGACCCTGTGTATTTGGTCAGAATGGTTTTTTTATGCCTCACACACTTCTATCAATTATGTGAAAAGCTCTTGCAGAATGGTGTGTATCTTATTTTGCTGCACCACTGTATCTCAGTTGTGATCCAGAGAATATAGCCCATTTTCTTAGGGATTATGTATCTATCTGTCAGATAAATGTAGCCTGCAAGTTCAAATTGTGTTCATAATGAATAGTCCTGCTAGAGGAAAATAGATTAAATTGTGCCCTAAGTTACACAAAAACCTATCAGTTTATCTCTGTGGTCCTCAGTGCTACTCCAAGTATAATTTAGGATAATTTGGGGCATGCTCCTTTATACAATTCAATATCTCTGTGCAATTCTCAAGGCACTGTTTACAAATGTTCATTATATTAAAATATTCTTCAGATAAAGGAAAATTACCATATAAATAACTTTCAGTCCTCATCTACATTCCTATTTCCTACCCATCTAGGCTTTTTCTTAAGAAATTTTTATACAAGAAATCATACAAAACTTAGATATATTTATTATTATTTTTATGTGAACTGATGTTATGAAACTTGGCTAAAATAATAGAAACAGGTAATGAAATGGGCTAGTAAGGACATCTTAACTGAAGTGAATTCATTTCTATCTGAGCACTGCAGTGTTCTGAGATGGAAGTTTAAGAAGTGTACAATAGTATCACATAATTTTAACAATTGTTTTGTTCCCTTAGGAGACAAAAGAATTTGACTTGCATGTCAGTATTTTCTCTGCTTTCTCCTAATGTGCAAACTGTAGTGACATCAGTGACTAAAAAGAGGCTAATGTAATTAACAAAAAATATGGCATAGGTTGATTTGAATTGACAATAACATGCTGGCATTTTTCCAGTTTAATTTCCACTGGGATGCTACATCTAATGCACAGTCACATTGCAAACTTCAAAATTTGGGATGCCTGCTTTTTTAACCCTTACCCCCACCCAACAGCCTATCAAGATGGCTGCAGCATGCACTGTCTATCTCTGTGGAGCTTGGAAACTTCACTCATTGAGCCCTCTGTCTTAAGTCAGATGTGGCTGATATGGCCAAGAGTTCCTAAACTGACACATGGAAGCAGAGAACACAATTCCATAGGCCTTGTTTTCTCAGGGAACTAAGCAGGAACATGAAGTTAAAATAAAATAAAATAATCTGTGGAATCTAAAAATACATATGAGTCAGGCAATTCAGCAAAGATAGACTTGAAGCAAAAGGTGAAGAATTTGAACAGTGTCTTTTTCTCCCAAGGTTTCAATAAAAGCCTAAAACCTATATGATCTAAACCTGCACAGATTAGCATGCCATGGCCAGACCTGTACTTTTTAAAATTACTGCTAGTTGCTATTTAATCTCTGGTGTTTTAGAGAGAGAGATGACAGATGAATTGGATTTTATCTGAGCTGTCATGGCTGGCTGCTACATGGAAAACAACCCAAAATCTGAAATAAACACATCTGGATTAAAAAGATCAAACACAAAGCAAAATAATGTGAGCTATGCCTGTTCTGTTTGGTTTGCTGAAAAGCATAAAAATTCTGGGAGTGAACAACCTTTGGTTACAAAGTCAGGACCAGCTACCAGATTGACTGTGACAACATCTGGATGTCAAATTTTTCTTTCTATGCCCTCTCCTTTACTGTGCCACATCCCATTACCTCCTGTAATCTATCATACCATCTAGTATATAAAGAGAGTTATTCTGAGCTCTCAATAGGATGACTAACATAATTAAATTGATTTACAGGCAATGTGCTTGATGCTAAATCACAGCAGATACAACTACATTACTTTTACTTCACCCTGCTAAACATTTTATTCCACAGTCATACGTTTTAAGTTGTATTAAGACATAGAATGGTCTCAAAAGCAATATTCTTCACTGAAATACACTTAGTCATAAGTAAAGAAGAAACTCTGCCCTCTTTCTAGCCCCTAACATTATTAGGAAAAAGCTTTTATGGAAAGTGATAAATTGACTGGAATTGTCTGCCTGCGGAGGTGCTGGAGTCACCATCCCTGGATGTGTTTCAAAAAAGACTGGATATGGCACTTGGTGCCATGGTTTAGTTGAGGTGTTAGGGCACATGCTGAACTCGATGATCTTGAAGATCGTCTCTTACAATCCAGTGATTCTCTGATTCTGTGATTATTTTAAAACCTATGTTATCATTATAATTTTCACTCTCTATTTTAACAGAAAGAACTGAAACAGGTAACTTTCAATATTTGGGTTCCATTTCTTATAAACGGATGAAATCATACTTCATCCTGGTCTGGAAACACCAGAACATTGGGGAAAACTGAATTTAGGTGCAGTGTTCCATCTCCTTGCACAAGGAACAATTGCAGATACTTGAATTTTGGGATAACACTACTCCAGGGCCCAGAGTGACCAACAGAATTCAAAAAAAGAAAAAAACTATTACACTGAAAATGGTCTGTGAGTAGTGCTCAGTGTCTGAAAAGCTGCAGTCATATTGAATATTGCCAGCTAAGTTCTTGCATGTTGACTTTAAAAATAAAAAGCATAACCACCTGCAGAACTAAAACTGCAGTACAAATTTCCTTGCTCTCAAGAATAATCTTGGGTAAAATTTTAACATGATTAGAAGTCAATGAGAACTCTTTCCACAACATACTCATAACCTGACCAAAATGTTGTGTATTGGGGATGAAATGTTTATCCTTTTCAGCAAGACTCATGGCTATTCCACAATGAATCAGGTGATTTGTTTCTTTTAAGCATTTAATCAACAACCCCTTCTGAACCTTCTGCACTCAGTGAGAAAAGGAGAAATTTTAAACATTTTAATCTCGGTGAAATATACCATTTCATAAAGAACACACCAAAATGGATGTGCTTAACCTAAGAACTCTACTTAAGAGTAAAGATTCTTCTGCTGTAAAAATGGTAGTGATGAACTGCAAAGCATTTTGTTCCACAATTCACATCTCAAAAGGGGGACTGCTTGATGCTATTCACATCTTCAAAATGACTAAGGAATTTTTAGCATGAAAAAGGAATATTAAGCAAGTTTGCTATGTGGTTAAAGTTGTCTTAAGGGGTGGTTCAGCAGCTGAAATCCAGGAAGCATACCAGCATCTTTTAATGAGATAATGCACAGACCACCAGAAAACACTCTATGGATGAAGTGTTTGAGATGATGCTTGAGAAACAGCAAACTGTCTGAAACAAGACAGAAACACACAGTTTCCATGCTGTCACACCACAGCAACTGCCTCTGCCTCTTTCCTCCTTACTCAGGTAAAACAAAATATCTTGGCTGCACACTGAGATGACAGATTTTATTATGGCTCTATTGTACACTCACTGCAAACTCTCCAACACATTATACTTTCAGTTTTGTTCTCTGTAGAGAGGGAACTGTACTGAAGTTCTATTAATAAACTATTAGTGAAATTATGGGCTCAAAGCCAATGAAAAGATAACCATTATTATTACACCAAAAGATTTATGTAATAACACAATGGGGTTTTAGCATGAAATAAACACTTTTTAATAAAAGGATGATGATGTCCTAAGTTTGTAGAGTAATGTATTTAAAAAATAACTTGCAACTGCATTTAAAGTAAGTTCAGCATTAATGTCAATGTCGAATTGTTTAAAAATACTCTTTAAAAAAACAAAATAAAATGAAAAACACCTTTTGAACAGTCCATAAGGCGTACACTTGACTGAGAAAGAAAGAGGTGCATGAGCCTTTCAGAGCTCTCTGTAAACAGCTATTTGTGATGTACAGGGAGCCAGTACATATCCTAGTCTGAATAAGTCTTTTCTTCCCTACTTTATTAGGTATAGGAGCAAGATGCTTTAGTATCCACTATTATCAAAATATCACTGACATTCACTTCAATAAAGAAATTTTGATTAAAGGTTTTTTTTTCTGTAGCATAAAAGGAAAACACCTGAGATTTATCCTTTTTGCTGAAGTCCCTTGTAATAATTCAGCAAAATAGAATATGCATACCTTTTATCACCAAAATGGTGCATTATTTGGGGCTTTAGTGGTCTCCTGCTTTGAAATCTCCTACTTGCTGTGGAATCTCACTGATCCAAAAAAGTACAGGTTCTTTTCTCTCGCATTCAATCTATACATTGCTTTTTAGCTGTTCCTTACTGACAGAATACATCAGTTTTTTTTAAAAAAAGGTAAAATTGGAGTGATTTTGAAAATCTTCTAGAGACAAAACCAGTCACAAGAGAGCCAACACTCACCCAGGAACAGACAGACAGAAAGACAAGAACCTATTTCCACATAGGTTCTTAAATTCCCATCCTGACTCAAATGTCCTAGGTGTGATAAGTGTTGTACCTTTGCACTTAGATTGTAGCTGCTATCTTGATGAATGTGAGCAAAATACATTCTTGATTAAACTTCAGCAGTAACCCAGGACTCAAATGTTATTACTTTGGAAATATTTTTTACGCAACAGGACCTGGAAAATTAACAGGCTCTTTTTTTACAAAGACGTGATTAGATAGAATCAAAAGGAATGGATGAAAAAATTATTTTCTTGGTGAGTAATTTGTAAATAGGTAAATTGGTAAATATGTAAAAGGTCTGAATTCTCACAAGAGAACAGATTTGTAAAATAATTGATAGCAACTCTTATGTACTTTACATTTGCCAAAACATACACCAGAAAAGTGTTTTCTTGCTCAGTATTTTAGTCCAATTCCAACACGACTAAATAAAATTAATCTTGATAAAATTAGTGTTCAAATATTTTCATCTGCCAAGAATTTCTTTTGATGGTAGATCCACAAGACCCTCTAGAACTGTAAGGATTTCTTCTTATTTACATAAAGGACTTCAGGATGCTGAGGAGTACAGCCTTCCCTCAGTTTTAAACTGCTACCCATAAACCCAAATGCATATTCTTTCTAGGAGGTAATACATACAGAGTGCTGCTGTACTGCTGAAGGGCTTTTGTGTGCATTTGGAACAGCTGAAGTTAAATTACTTTTACAGATGTGATAAAACATTGAGCACTTTTTAAAGAATAAAGTAAAGTAAGATTAAATGTTATAAATACAACTGAGATAAAGTGAGAGGATTTTTCTTTGACCCAGTGTTTCCTTATTCTCCTTTATATCTTGGTACTCATGATGCATAGTTTATCTTATTTAAGTTTCTGTAACTAAGATGGATGGAGTCAGCACTTCCTGAATGCCATCTCATATGTTGCAGGATAATTTAAAATCCTGTAATCCTGTTGCCTTTTTGTTTGTTTGTTTGTTTCTTTTGTTGTTTTTCTTTTTTTCTTTTGACTAGTAGTTTGTTTGGGTTTTGGTTTGGAATTTGTTTGTTGGAGGGCTTTGTGTGAGTTTTTTCTTTGCTTGGTGGGCATTTTTGTTTTTGTTTTTTAAGGCTGAGAAAGGAGTAGTGATCAGTCCTATTATCTGGCAAAAATAGTGATGTTGATTGTTATTCCTCTGACAATCCATTCTCACCTCACCTGTAAAAATGCACCTTTAGAATTATATTACAATAGCAAACCACAAGAAAGCTCATTGTAGGAAAGCTGGATATGAGAAAGTAAATAGCAATGACTTATTTCAAAAACTAATAGCACAACTAAATTAAAAAATGAAATTTAATACATTTTGCTTTCAATATATATCTAGTCCTACGGGGTTGAAATGAGCAGTCTGGTTCCTATGTGGTACATGCAGTGTGAGAACAAATACGTATACTTAGACCAAATAGTAAAATAAATTGAGCAAAAACTATCAACATAGGAAAAGAATTCAAACCTGTAAATAAACACTGGGGTCTCAAAGAGCTCTTCAACTATCAGCAAATATTGTGGTGCTATCAGTTAGGGTTTTTTTTGGGTTTTTTTCTGGTGGAACTGAGATAGAAGAAAAGTTCTATTTTTCAAACAGGCTTACCTTCCCCATCTGCCTTTTAATTAGCATCCTAATTGAGATTTATTAATTTAATTATTTTTCCCTTTGGTCCATCCATCAGTGCTGGCAAAGATAGTCTTCCTATTCTGTTTCTGGGTGGTTACTGCTCTTGTATTTAGTTTCTTTTATATACTCTCCATGTGCATTGAGTCAAAGCCTTTATATCCAGACTATTTGAAGCCATGCACTTTAATTTTTGGCTTCACTTTATCCTGCATTTATCCATTATGACATATATTATTTCTCAGACTCAACCAGAGAGTTTTCTCTCTATGTCTGTGGAAGACCCTGGTTACTATATATGTCATTTTCAATAATGTCCTTGTATTTATCTTTCTGAAATACTGTTAAATAATTTGCCTTTGCCTAGAGCTTTGTTTCTCCCAAATGATTTATGGGTTTCTCTGAGGTCCTGGATTCCAGCAGTACATAAGACATAAGAAAATATGCTCTGGAAAACGTGGATGAGGACTTTGAGGCACAGGAATTCTTTTTATATGGAATATAGAAATAGGAAGCCTATTTGTATATTTGAACTATAATTACCCTCTGAAAAGTTATTAAAGGTGGTATTAAAAGCATGTCTTTTCTGTATGCATAATTGTGAGCTATCAGAAAGTTACACTTTTTGGACTTTTTTGCCTGCAAGCACATAAAACTCTGATCTTCAGCAAGACATTCAGTCTTCTATCCAGTAATTACGTTAGAATTACCTTTAACTGTCAAGGGCAAATTCTTTTTTTTCCTTTTTTTTCCTTTTTTTTTTCCTCTTTCCTTTTCTTTCCTTTTCTTTCCTTTTTC
>JAODLH010001589.1:792583-804064 GCA_027575645.1 Cossypha caffra | reverse complement strand
CTTTTTCCTTTTCTTTCCTCTTTCCTCTCCTTTCCTCTCCTTTCCTCTTGCTTTAAAGACTGACACTGTACTTACATAAGATGAGCATATTGCCATGTATGGTGACAGTAAAATTTTCTTAATGTGTTCGAAAAATAAATTTTCATTCATTCATAAATAAATTTATTTCATTTGCCATTTAGAGCATTTCAGCAGTCATTTAGCAGTGCTAAAAAAATGCCTCTTTCTGAATGGTTTGCTTATGTTATTAGCTCACTAACCATTATTTATCCAAAAAACACTCTAGTCAAAGAAATAACTATTATGGATTCCAAGGAGCAAATAGCCAGGGATTCAGTGCTCCACAGTTAGACTGAGACTCTCAGTTCTAACTGTCACTAAACATATTCTGCCTTCAGATGATGATGATTTACATAAGCACTCTCTGAGAAGAATTTATTTCTGGAAATGCAGTCTCATGAATACCCAGAAAAACCCTCAGTATCATTTCTATATTGGATATTAGAAACAGACAAAAAATTGTCATATGTATTCTAAAGAAAAGTCATCCTACCTTTTGTACTGTACAATATTATTGATTCATTAATGTTGCCTCAGGAATACTCTTTACCACAGCATGTATCATGTCTAATACTTGACTCCAATACTTGTTGGCATTCCATTCCTCAGCAAGATATTAAATAAAATGAATTGCCCTTGGCACAATGACAATGAAGATAAATGTCAAAACTGCTTCATCCAAGACTAAATGAAAAGTATCTAAGCATGCAAGCTCAGTGTGTGCAACCTTTGTGGCATAAATAATGTATTATCTAAAAATTTCAAACATCAGAATTGTACTTTTGCACAACTTTTCTCCAACACAAAATATGTTTCTATAAATAGAGATTTATATCTAAAAAAAATAAAATATCATTGCAACAAAAACTTTCATTATGCTGCCTTGCTTGAGCAAAAAAACCCAAAAAACCAAAAAAACTTATTTTGGAAAATTATACTAAAAAACAGACAAATGCAAAAAAGATATGAGGTTTTATTAACACTAAACACACACAAAAAGGACAAAAATTTAAGTGGATAAAGCTGGTCACACACATTCTTGGTATCCAAAAACTTCAGATTTCTCAGCAAAAATAAAACACTTCCAAAATATTTGTACCATCAAATTAAAAGAGCTTTTAGACATCAGAATAAAATAAAATAGTAGTGTAAAAAAATAATAATATTTAAATCTGTAATGAGTAAAATTTAAACCCTGGTAATAATAATAACAAAAAACCCCAAAAGACATCCCCTGGTAAATTGATTGTTTCTATGAAGATGAAGCAGTACATGAAAACCCAGCAGGAAGAACAGCAGGTGATGACTGTAATCTTTATCCTTCTGTGTCTGTAGTAAGTACACTTTTATCAGATACATGAGTTTACAGCAGGTAGAAGAACAGAATGTTACCTCTGCAGTTTAAGCATTTGAAAATCCCTACATTCTTCATATTTTTGCCTGCAGCCCTAATCCTTCTGTCCTTAGAGATGAGACTAAATTGCATTTCCTGTTTCAATCAAAACTAAAATATCATCCCCCAAGGATTATACTGATGCCCCTTTCCTATTAATGGGGGTTGGAAAAAATTCAAAGACATCTTTTAGCTTAGGAAGGTTCATGTTTAAATTATTCTGAGTAAATACATCTGCCAATGTCTCTGCTTTGTCAATATGATCCCCCCAAAATAAAAGTAAACTGGTTGCTAGAGTGGGTTCTAAAAAGAAGACCTGTTAAATATTTATGCAGGCAAGTAGAGATGGTAACCTAGTAATACTTGTTTGAATCTAAAAAAAAAGATGAAAAGCTAGGAAATTATAATCTTCTATTCATTTAGGTAATATAAACTTTTCATTCTAGTATCAGTGTGGTTTCTGATTATGGCAAATGTGGCCTTTTGACAAGGCCAAGAAATTGTTTTATCCTATATGTGTTACAAGACTCCTGGTAAAAAGTATATCTGTTACCTTTAAAGTTTATGCTCCATCCATTAATATTGCCCTAAACCGGCAATTTTTTTTAAACACGACCATGTTTGGTCAAAACTTATCTCAGTGATCTGGAATAAAGAAGGATTCATCTTAAGTAGCTTTAGTTAAAGTTAAGTGTTTAATCTAAATCAGCTTCCCATCTGCTCATGCTTCCTGCCAGCAGAACGATGGAACAATGCATATCCAGAAGATAATTCAATTTCTCACATAATAGATCTCAAACAATGAGAAAAATGTATTTTTTTCTTGGTTCTTTTCCCACCCACACTTTTCTGAGATCCTCACAGGAAAAAAACAATCATAATTATTTTTAAATCCAGGAACTATCCTGCAAGTAGTCAAACACACATTAATGACTCTAATGCTGTTGACCACGAAAAACCAATATGGTAAGGAGAGAAGGTCTCATTCTAATATAAGTAAATCCCTTAGCATTATACTGTCAACAGAAAGTAAAAATAAAGTGAGAATAAATCATCTTTACACCTGTGGCAAGACATACATATTTTCACCCTGTTAAGTATCCAGATTAAGTGGAAGTCAAATCCCATGCAATTTAACTTTTTTCTGCCCTTTGTATTGATTTTGTCGACACAGATAATCATCTACTTTCATATGCATGTGGGTTAAGCAAAAATTAATTAAAAGCAAATTCAGATAACATATCAAAATAATTTCTATGCTTGCCTGACAGACTATTTTGGTCTCAAAGCTTCACTCAGCATAGCAGGCAATATTCAACGTTTGCAAATTTCAGATTTTTTTTAACCTTTCTGCAGTAACCTGATCAGAACTTTTATACCCTTAAAAACTCTGACAACCAACCATTTCCTGCTGAGCCATCCAGCTTTTCAGGTGGTCTCTTTGACATTATCCATATGTATCACAATGAGCAGGACACAGCTCTCTGAAAACCTGACTTGTACATCACAAGTGTAACGTTCACATTTATTCTTGGGATCTCACCTTCTTTTCCTATGTTCCTTGCTCCCAGTGGATTACTAAGCTACTAATATTCACATTGCCAGCTTTGTATCCCAGTTGACAACTTCTTCCCCATTTATAGAAATGTTACCTAGGTCATCCTCCTGCCTATTTGAAAATCAAGTGTAACTCTCTCCTGTCAGCTCACTGTGTCCATCACGACCTCTAAAGATGAAGACTGTGAGACATATGGAATTCACTTCTTGTCCTCTTCAGCTCCACAGCACTGCTGCTTCCAGCAGACTGAACTGCTACCACAAGGCTGCTCCACCAGCCTGCTAAGGGAAGCTAAGTGGGACAGAAGAAGCAGAGATGTGTGTTATGTGAAGAAAATTCCTGACTGAGGAAAGATCTGGTGTGAAACCAAGGAAGTGTCTGTGGACACCCTCCAGGTCTAGGTCTGAGAAGATGCAACAGGGATGATGTGAGGGAGATCTGTTACAGCTTGCCTAAGATGACATCTCTGAAGCTGTCTACAGACAACTAAGAGGAATCCCTTGATCAGAGACCTTGCTCCATTGTGAGGGATTTTGACCACAGGGACATCTATGACTGAACAAGCAGTACAAACCTTAAGCATCGTGGAAGGGTCTTCAGAGCACTGTGTATGAATTTCTAATGTGAACTTAGGGCCCAGCCAGGAAAATGCTCTGTTTGACTAGATGCTCAACGAGAATAAAACAGTTGTGAGTGTGACTGTAAATGTTAGTTTGGGTTGCAGTGACCAGGAGAAGATGAGATGAAGATTTGGAGAAAGGTAAAGAAGCTAGGACATGGACTTGGACTCCAGACTTCAGGACAGAAGATTTTGACTAATCCAGAATATTGCTGATTAATACCCTTGGAGCCTCCTACAAGGAGCAACCAGAATAGCTAGCTGACTTTTAAAGAAAAATTATTTGGAGCTCAGGAGAAAAGGAACCCTTCATGCAGATAGACCAGAAATTTCTACCAAATTACTCATTTGAATCATTATGCAGAGAACTTAAATGCTAGAAATCATACAGGAAATGAAAACAAGGACAGAAATCAAAAGAAGACGATAAAAATATTGCTCATGCTGTTAAGGATAAAAAGGTCAAAACCTGATTAGAGCTAAAACTAGTTAGGGACATAAATGTAACAGGAAGAGTTCTTACAAGTATGCTAATATCAGAAGGAAATTCACACAAAGTACAAACTACTGTATGGGAAAACCAATTGACTGATAGGTTATATGGAAAAGGATGCATTATTTGATGACATTTTCACCTCAGTCAAAGCTTACTTTTTTAAATTCTACACATATCTGTCTTATTTTGGAAGCAGGCTTACAGGAGGCCAAGAAGCTTGGAGCAACTCAAAAATGTTGAACTTAAGTACAAGAAGTCAGATCAAATTGACCTCAATGTGTCAGAGGTGCTGACTGCAGTGAAAGCAAGGCTACTATCATCATTCCCATCATAAAAATCACGGTCATCAAGAAAAGTCCTCAACAACTGGAAAAAGGCAAATATTATGTTCATATTAAGACAGAAGGGAGATCAACTAAAAAAAGCACCCTCACCTTTTACACCAGAAAGTTCACAAATAGCATTCATTTGGCATTAATTTCTGAACACACATGGAAAACAAGGCAATCAGGAACAAGACACAGAGATTTACCAGTGGAAAATCATGCTCTACCAGTCTTAGTGACTGCCATGATGAAACATGGGATCTGGATTATGACATAGAATGCAAACTTGACAAATTTCTGGATGATGTTAAGAAAAGTGACTGACATAATGAATGACAAAAATTAGTGTCAGCAGGATCTGAGGCAATTGATGGATTTTGCCTAGAGAAGACTGATTACACTTAGCAGGCAAAAGGGCCAAGGTCTGCACCCAGGGTGGAGTAGGTGTGGCTGGTGGAGAGACTGGATGAGCTGCAAGGACCAAGGCTGAAAGGACTTGAGGGTGACAGCAGACCACAAGGCCAACAGTGAGCTCGTGCCCTGAGCTGGATGAACTGTGCAGAACCTGCAGCAGAGGCCTCAGGGGACCTAAAGAACACCACTGACATGGGGAGGTTGAGTGAGACGAGCTGGTTTTAGCTTGGCAAAGATAAAGCTAAGGGCCATATTTGAAGAAGCAGAGATAAAGGCTTTGCAGAAGTAGCAAACAACATAAAAACGATTATAGAAGGCACAGTAACCTTAAAGTGCAAGGTAGATAGATCAGGTTGTGTGCATGGAAAAATGTTTTCATGACGAAATATCAGGATCCACAGAACATGTGGCTGCATCATCAGAGAAGTTTATGAAATCAAAGTTTTGGTTGATCACCTCCAAAGCAAAACCAGAACACTTTTTAAGCAGAAAGATGTCCTAATCAGAATTTTTAGCACTGCTTAGCTTCGTCTACCCTAACTGCAAAAGTTTGAAAGTAAAATGATGATATATATTTTACCGTTTCTTAATTAATATTCTGCAGGCATCAGTTCTAGGAATATAATGTTCAGTAATGTTCAGTGTGACCTCTCCTTTTTCATGTCAGAATTTAGATCTTTTAGCTGTATCTTATAATCCATTTTCAGTTCATTTGTGACTGCATCTTTCCAAAACAAATTTGAATTTGTTTACCTTTTTGGTTTTACTTTTGAAAAGATCTCCCTTTTGCCAGTCTACATTTTATCATTGTTTGTTTACTGTCTTTGCATAAAATAAATCCTAATTAAAATCCTAATTAAAGACTTATTTAAATGTGAGGTAGGATCCTCTGCAATATCAGAAAAGAAACAATATTGCAAAGTAAAAGAAGATAGATATTTAGTGATTTCATTCAGTTAAATTCATTCCACTCAAAACAACACGATTAGTTCAATTAGAACAAAGCCATAATCAGGCAGATGAAAACACTTCTCATTTGTTTTCAAGATATTCTA
This sequence comes from Cossypha caffra, assembly GCA_027575645.1. Taxonomy (NCBI): domain Eukaryota; kingdom Metazoa; phylum Chordata; class Aves; order Passeriformes; family Muscicapidae; genus Cossypha; species Cossypha caffra. Next base: position 798,143 of record JAODLH010001589.1, on the reverse strand, counting down.
AATTAACTTAGAAAACTTTGGTTAAACAGCGTGCACTAAAGACAGTGCTTTTAGTCAGCTTTTGCACTCACATACCATACATTTACTTTAACATAAGATAAAACCAGTACAGATTACTGAATTAAAATAAGCCTGTCAACACAAGACCATTCTGCAATATCTCCTTCTCAGCAAAAAGAAGAGGGTATATGATCAACAGAAATGCATTCCCAGCAGATTAATTAAGTTAGTTTTATAATGTCACAGTGACAACTGTGGTTTGAAAACAGGGGAATGAGCTAAGCAGATGTCTCTTGTAGCAATGCAAAAGCAGAGAGCATTATAGAGAAACTGGAGAAAAAGCAAGCATTTGTTCTAAAAATAAATAGATGAAAAACAATTTTAAAACCAAATGTATTGTCCTATTTCATCAATAGCACCACAACTGTAACAGTGACAGTCACAACAGTAATAAATATTTTGCTACCTGGATTATAATAATTAGAAATGTATTCACTTTTGCAGCTACAACAACTTAAACATTTTTCTCTAGGAAAAAAATCTTATTATGCAATTATTATTCTACAACATATTTATTGCTGCCACAGTATCTATTTAAATGAAAACAAATAATAGGCTAAATCAAATAAATTCCATTGCATTTCATATTACATATAGATTTTGGTTCATTTATAATCTTAGATGGTCTAGCAATTTAATTTTCAAAAGTTTTAAATCGTATTGACTGGGTCTTCTCGTAATAAATTCTAGGTATAAATCTCTCTAGCAAAATAAAGTGTCAAAGTCTCCACTATAAACAAAGGATTTGTCATATGCCCAACTGCCATCAGTTTGGTGGAAGTGTGTAAAAACTCTCCAGCTATTCAAATGTAGGTAATTCAAAGGGAGTTTGTCTGATCAACACGGGGCTCAGATTCTCAAATTCAAGCTTTTCGTTCTGTTTATCCAGGTGGTTTCCATTCACAGCTTGCAATGCAATCATATTTATTGGTAAAGAATATTTATTACAGTGATAAAGTTAAGGAAATAAATAAACAGACACATATGTTTATTTTAAAGAAATATATAATCAGCACTAATCAAAAGACTGCAATTTTTTTTTAATTTGGGATGTTTTACTTCCTGAAATATTAACCTCTTGCTTGACAGTAGTTTTCTTAATAACAATACATGTCTATTTAAATCTCAGTAGATAAACCTCAATGTAACACATTACTGAGCAGGTGAATTTTTAATAATTACATAACTTCCAGAACATCATCCCTTACCTGTCTCAAGTATTTTTTTTTTGCGCTCTCCATATGAAAACTCTTGGCTGGTTTTGCTAATTTGTTTATACCTTTATGAAGTACACAGTATACATTGCCAAAGCAGAATTTTCTGCCCCCTGACTTCAGTTTGTGTAAATGGTATATGTGAGCCACAAAAGCAGCTGACAGTGACCCAGAACACACGTGCAGAAATTCATCTTCATTATACTCACCCTGACACCAATGGGTCTTCACTGAGGCAAAATCAGGATCACGTCACTTAGCAACCCTCAATTACTATTTTTCCTTTTCTTCTCACAGCCCCTAGTTCCCATAAATTTTCAGCACATGCAATATGTTTTGAGTGAGAGTTCCACAGCTTCCCCCCACATTGCTTAAATAAACATTGTTGTGTTATTTTTGAGCTTGGCTAGATTTGTTTGATGTCCCCCTGCTACTGCACCCTTGATGTCATTCATGATCCTGTCTCTCTACTCTTTCACACCTCTGTTGAGCAGAATAATTGTTGCCTGCTGTCACTTCACAGACAGAATCTAATTGTACCATTTTATTTTTCTACCTTTTCATTCATTCTCTGAAGCTTTTTGAACTTGATCATATTTTTGTTTGTTTATTTCTTTGTTTTCCACTCAAGGAACTGACTGCATAGTATTTAAGAAGTTAAATATCATATTAAGCTACTGCGTATCTATTGATTGATACAATGTATTTAATGTTCACTTATCTTCTCAGCTGCTTTCCAGTAATTGTTAACTGCATGCTTGCAATTTTTTCTGATCTCGTAAGCACAAGACCAACATTTTCATAGAAACATTTAACCACTAAATATAAAGCTAAGTGAAATATGTAAAAATATAAAATTGTTTTTGTATCAGTTTACATTTACCTTAATTTAAATTAATTTTTAATTTTAATAACCAGTAATTCAGGCCACTCCTATGTAACACCTTTAATAACTTAGCTATGATCACCAAATTTACCAAATAATTACACACTACTTTTCCAGCATATTCATATGTTCAAATATATTTTGAGACACATGGATAACAGAATATGAACCCTGGAATTTCACTCTCGGCCTCTGTTGCCTGTGAAAATTGACACAAAAATCACTCTTTTGTCCAATATTTTATAAATCTTTTCTTGAATGCAGGAACTTTCCTCTTAGCCAGCTGCAGTTTCCTCTGTGTTTTCTCTTAGCCATTTGTGCAATTTCCTGCAGTGTTTGGCAATACTGACACAGTTAGATGCATTCTAGCTCTTTTTAGAAAGATATTGTTATAGTTTGAACCCTTTTGCCCCGTACTGATATAAAGGATCATACCCTTTCAATCTAAAACGGGAAACACAGTTGCAACCTCACATATCAAAAGCTATCAAAACAGCTTTAAACCATGAATTTCACACCACAGGTACCACTTGGATGTTTCATCCCTGAGTGTCTTTAAAAATCTTAGGTTTATACTCCTTCCTTTTGTTTTGTACCACCTCAAACTGACAAACCATGACTTCATAAGAGCTCACCAACAAAAAAATCCATGTGTGAGAATCTACAAAAGTCCTTCCATAGCATGAGCAGAATAAAAATGTTATGACAATTTTGCTCCTACAGCTTATTCTTCTAAGTGCTTCTGTTTTCCTTGATTATCTTTCAGCCTTACAGACAGTCTCCCAGACCTCCCTCTGCTCTGTTGTAGAAACCAGAATTAAAAAATTTCTTAATTCTGGTTTCTTTCAACTATTTTAGTCGAGAAATCTCTAAAGTGTCTTGGAATTGCTTTGATTAATGTTGGTCTGGGCTTAGTTGTTTGAGGTAGTTTTTTTTTTTAAATTTTATTTTTAGTCTTACATTTTCTTTAAAAATCTTCAGCTATCTGAAGGATGTCTTGCCCTCAGCACCCTGCTGATTCGCCATGCGCTTTCCCTTTTACCTTTTCTCAAGCCTTTCTAGCTCAGTACAATGTATTTGTTCTCTGCCTTCAGTAATACCTTGAACAGTCTCTGTGCCATCTGCCGTGACTTAACTCTCTTAGTATTCCTTCCAGATTCTCCCGAACAGGAGTCCTTGTTTATAATTGTCTTTTCTGAAGTTCAGCCCAACTGTGGGGAGATTTCACGGCTTCCTGGGAGCTCTGCAAAGATACTGAATCTGGAGAGAGACGTAATTTGAACAACATCCACCTGGCTTTGGCTTCCTCTCTCGTGGCATCTTTAACAGTCCACACTATGAAAATCATTGATTTAGTCTCAGCAGTCCTCCAAATTCCCTCTAAGGTCCAGTGTCAGTGACAGCCTCCTCCCTTGGGGCAGCTCCAGGGCAGAGTGATGCTGTCCTCCCTCCATCCCTCCTTAGACAACAGCCTACCACGACCTGGCAGGTACGTTTTACTAACAGCATCACTGCCTTGCTGTGTGCCCAGCACACTGCTCATCAGAGAAAAAAAAATCTCTCCCTTGGGCATATCCACACATGACACTTGGGTCACCTCTGTCAGGAGAGGGATACTTTTGTAACACCCTGGTGATCACCAGGTTTTTTGGAATCTTTTTCTTCCACTCTGCAAAAGAGCTATTTTAACATATCCCAATTATTCTCACGAATGATGGTGATCTTTGTCTTTTAAAAAAATCAAGTACTGAAATTATGTCCTGTAGACACGTCTAGAACTGTAAGCATTTTGTTTTGCACACCTCATCCTTTCAAGCCTTTGGCTGCTTCAGGTGGCTTTTTAGATGCCAGCTAATGAAACAATGCACTATTACTCTAGAACTATTTCTGCAGGCATTTCTTAAATGCATGACAGAGACATAAACCTACAAAATGACCCAGCAGTCGTTGTAAAGACATCTTAGTTGAAAAAGTTCTGACGGTCTTGTTAGTATGGTTGGATGAACACAATGGAAACAAAACAGTTTTTATGCTGTTCAATGAGACAATCTAATTGTCTCCTCTGGTTTTAAACAACAAAAAAGCATTTCAGTGCTAATTATTTGCCAACAATTTCTGAAATTGTGTGTTGAAATGCCATCTCATGGGAGTATCTGCACAATATAGAGACATCATCTCAATTTATACCCAATATTGAATACTTATCTAAAGATTGAATTTAAATCTATGAAAATCAAGCAATCTGGATTTCTAGCAATGGCACAGATAGTAAAATAAGACACGATACATGACATTGTATGAGTGAGCACACATATTGAAATTAACTTTCCAGCAAGAAGTCCCAGCTAAGCAGAGGTGGAAATATAACAGCATGTGATTAATGAGACCTGTGGTTTGCAACGTTATCTTCCAACTACATTTATCACTTAAATTAGGTCTACATGTTGGTATATGTTCATCATTTTTGCATTGCACACATTACATAAAACCACTCCCAGGACCAAGTCATTATTTTTCATATCTCGTGTATTTTTCTGAAGAAAACTGTGCATTGTTTCAGGTCGGTTTTGTGCAACAAAAATTTTACACACAAGCTGATCTAGAACTCAGCACAGCAGAAAAGTATTTGCAAGTAGAAACAAATTATTCCACTGGATTTTTATTGGGCTATTTTCAAATATAGACGAATGCATTTTGTTCACAAAAATAAGAACTGTTTCAATTGTTATTTTTAGGCAATGATGGAAAAGTTCAAATTATCATTCTGAAATTTTCTTATTTTTAATGTTGTCCCCTTCTTAAACAACTGAATACTTGTCTCAAGGAACAAGGTCTTCAATTTTAAAATATAAATTATCCAGAAAGGGAGGAAAATCATGCTAGTTGTGTGTCCAAATAATGTATTCTAATGACACAGGAATGACATCACAGTAAGAACACTATAAGCCAAAAGCTAAATTGTGTGTGAACAAAACACAGCCATCATTCTTGAACAAATACAGAGATTTCATTTATCCATTGCACCAAAAGAAATTGACCACTAACTTTCATAGAAAGAGTCAAATCATAAGATCATCCCAATTTTTGCCAAATGAGGGAGCTCAACATAAACTTACTTAATTTTCCAATTTCCTGACAAACTTCGAAAGCTGTTTATGGCTTCAGAGTCACAAGCAAAGACAGAGCTCAGGTCTTTCACCAAAAAATACAGTAACATGAGCATCTTTTGCAGCAACAGGACTTGTGGCACTTACTTCAGCAGAGCTGGCATTTTACTCATGAGCAGGCAGGGGTGCCATGCGTGCACACACACACGAACATACACGCATAACACTTGTTAGCACATTAGAGCAGAGCAACACATTTTTAAGATATCTGCCTTTCACAAAGTCAACCCACA
>JAODLH010001589.1:761643-792483 GCA_027575645.1 Cossypha caffra | reverse complement strand
TAGAGCAGAGCAACACATTTTTAAGATATCGGCCTTTCACAAAGTCAACCCACAGACTTTTTAAAATTAATTTTTGTTGTTGAAAGGTACTTTTTCCGTTAGTGAGCACTTAAATGCTTCCATAAAGCAATGAACTGAAAGAAAAGCCTATTCAGCTTTATAAACCAGATACATATAACTGGATTTAAGAGGAATTATTTAAGTAAACTGGGAACCAAATGCATTACTTTTCTCTTCAAATTACACGTAGGCTAATGGACTAAGAAAAAAAGGAAAAAATATTTTTATTCGAAACAGCTGTAGCATTGAAATGTTCAATAACTCTACCAACAAAACACTGCATTAGATGGATAAAAATGACTGTTCTCAACTCCAAACTGTAGATTGTTCTAAGAAACAATCTTTTATTCTGTAGCTTTTCAAATGATGAGCAAATAGTATCAAATTCATGGTCTTGTCAGTATGCCGAAACAAACAAAACATCAAACATAAACCTTAGCACACACACCCCCCAGAAAATCCCAACCCCCCAAATGACTAAACCAGTTTTTGAGTAAAATGAGACAGCTGGCAAAAGGTCTCTGTATAATTTGGGAAACCACCATTATTTGACTACATTCATTTAATTCTTAAACATCCAAATTTTCACTTACTAAAACTCATTGATAATAAAAACCCTATCCCATTATATATTTTATTTCTTCCTGTGGATATTAAAATAAACTATGTTCTGAAATTAAGAGTTAAAATACCTCCTTTTGTTTTCCATACATATTTGCCTATATAAATATACTTCATCATTTTACAAATTACAGTATTTATATTAAAGCTTTCATTCAGCAAATCATTACAGCTTAACAAGAACAACAATCCCTGTGTTTTGGTTCTGTCTTTAAATCACTTTTGGAGATCATGAAAACCAGCCAAAATGAGTGACTGCAAATAATACAAACAACACATTTATTTAGAAAAATAAACTGAAAATGTTGCTTGTCTGTTAGATTTCTCCATGAAATATAGACAAATGGCTAGAAAAACTTTATGTCAAGTACATATTACAAATGACTTCTTTAGCAGTAACTGGGACTAAATGTCAATGTTCAATAGGAATATTTTTTGATGTATAATTCAATAGACTGTATTTCTCGGCTGCTAATATGATTAAAAAAAAGGATGCTGTTAAAAAAGATTATATCCCCTTTTTAAATACACCTTATCATGTTGCTGCTTTTTCATATATATACATATGTATATATGTATGTATATGCATGTATTTATTTCATCCTAAGAAAGGAACATAGTCCTTTCTGTGAAGAGATCCCCATAGTGAAAGAGAGCAGAAATGTCTTTCTTCATTCAGTTCTAACTTTTTAATTCCTTTTGGAGCCCTGGCAAAGTATAGCTTGTTGTGGTCTAAAATCTCCTGGGGCCATCTGTGCAAATGGTGGCACACATCATTACCCTGAATGGAAGTGACAGTGCAAATAATAGAAGTGCATCGAGATGCAATCTCTAAGAGCAGAACTTCCTCAAAATTGGGTGGAGGACAGGAGACAGCATCCTTTTAAGTGACTGAACTTCACTTATGCCCGGTTCCTGTATGGCTTTCAATATATACAAGGGATGACAAAGGCCTTCTTCCCCACAGACAGTAACACTCCTCTGTTACAACAAATGTATCCATTTTCTGAAATTCCACAAGTGCTTCGTTTCTCCTTTTGGCTACATATTGAAATATTTGTTGATGCTGGCTGGACCCATAAAAAACTCGTCGTTTGGTACTCTGGTTGCTCAGCACAGAACTCAGGTGTCAGGCTTGGAGACAGCAGTTTCTGCAACGGGGCAAGACATTGAGTTCTCTTATCCTTCTTTCCCACTAAATGGAATTTAAGGCTGTGGCTTTTGCCAGGACTCAGCTTGTAGCTGTCAGATCTGAGAAAGATGATTCCATGCAGATTACGCTAGTGATCAGTTGTGCTCTGACTTCAAGGATTTTTCCATTCTCCACTAAGGGTCAGGTTTCCTGGTTACTTCTCAGATCTGGCCTGCAAGAAGTCACAATGATGAATCTGATATGCAAATTAATTGACGTGCCTCCAAATATAGATATTCCTTCAAGCCTGAAGGTGCTGTTAAAAAGAAAAGAAGGGCAAAGTTATAAAAAATGTTACTTTAAATAGACAAGTTAATCAACAAAACATAATTTTGAATTATCATTCCAATTTTCATGCGAGCAGAAGTTAAAAAAATAATGGTATTTAGAAACTTGATCTTTTATAGTTGCACTTTATTATGTATACAAGCCTTAGTTTTCTTCTGGGGTAAAAGGGTTTAACTTCAGTGGTGTCTCTGAAACCACATTATTTACATCCCCTGTGAAATCTGGACTCTAATACTTGTTCATAAATTAAACAGAAAGTGAATTAGGCAGAAGTTCCCCATCTGACATGTAAGTTTTATAGTCATTAAACATTATATAAAATTCTGATGTGAGTCTTTCACTTTCCTTTTTGTGAAATTATTTTAGTTTGTATGCAACACGAATAATGCCGCAATCTCATGCTGAGGTTCACTGACTTACTGAGTTTTCCTAGCATTATTTATTAGGCAACAAAAAGCAGCAGTATTGAAAAAAGAGATCTTAGAATACTTACCTACTGGTAGCTACGACACTAATTTGTTTTAAAGGATTAAAGTCACACGTCCTGAGGAAAAGAATAACAACTTCCTCGTGCAGTTTTGGTGATTTACACCCGGAGGTACAAACTTCAGTGAGGAGGAAGGTTTCTTCTTTGCCATCAGTTTTGTGAATCTAGCCCCTCATACACATTTCCTCTCATTTCTTACTTGAATGATTTAAGTTGATAAAGATTGTCAAGGGGTAGGACGGAATTTCACTGCCAGACAAAAAAGGGAATCTGAATTTGGTGTAATGTAAACCCTTTTAGGTTCTTTCCCTCAGAATTAAATGGAAAGATAAAATATTTGGGGAAGCTTATTTAACACTCAGAATTGTTACAGTGCAACAGTGCAGCAGAACCCAGCAGTCTAGCAAACTTGGTATAATAAATTTTTGATACCACTGCTTAGCAGGAGGTTGTTTTCCGAGTCAACTATTCGGGGTTTTGACTCACATTGTTAACGAAAAAGAAGAGTGTTCTAAACATCTGTTAGCGGCTTACTTTTTAACTGAAGACAGTCTTCATATCACTAAAAACACACAACATTTTCTCAGTTGTCATAGTTTCAGGCTTCAATTACATTTGGGCTAATGATTCCTGTATGTTATTACGTCATAAAATTCACCAAAAAGAAACAGTATTACCCTTGAATGCAGCTTAATTCTTGGGAACAAGATGAATATGGCACAACTAACATGCATTTAAAGTAATGGTAATAATACACACAAAAGAAATAATGCGACTAGTATTTGTTGTCAGAAAAGAGTTGTTCCTCAAACACAGATTCTGAACACAATAAAATACAATGCTGAGCACTGTAGACATGAAGAGCAATAAGATTTTTTCTTTTCCTCTGGGTTACAATTCATAAACGTAGATATTATCATGCAGTTGTAGCTTAATCCCAGTCAGCAACTAAGTAACATGCAGTTGTACAATCACTCCCCACCACACAGTGGGCTGGGGAGGAGAACTAGGGAAAAATGAATAAAATAGAATAAAATTAAAATATTGTAATAATAATTATAATAGCAACAACTGTAACAAAAGTGAGACTACAAAAAAAAAAAAGATAAATAAAAGAGAAAGAAAGACAAGTGATACACAATTTAATATTGCTCACCACCCACTGGCTGACATCCAGCCTGTCCTCAAGCTGTGTGAGCAGCTCCCACCCAACTCCCCCCAGATTACTGGACATGAGTTTATGGCATGGAATACCCCTTTAGCCAGTCTGGGCCATCTCTCCTGGTTTTGCTCCCTCATGGCTTTTTATGCACTTCCTCACTGGCAAAGCAGAGGAAGCTGAAAAGTCCTCAGTTTAGGGTACACACCACCTAGCAGCAGCTGAAACACCAGTGTGTTAATCAACATTGTTCTCACTCTAAATCCAAACACTACTAAGAAGAAAATTAACTCTATCCCAACCAAACCCAGGATGATTACAAAACCAGGAAGTGGTTATATTTTATAAAGTATATATTTATAAAGGATAGATATTATAAAGTATACAATAATTTCTCCATCATCACTCTCATTGAGTTGCCAACCCACACAATTCAATTCATTACAACTCATACAACCATGTGACATCCACCCTCATTCCATCAATGTTCTACCGAGGAAGAAAAGACTGTCTTTTTCTCTTTATCATAATTGTGCTAGGGAGCAAAAACTATGAAAATATTTTGCACCTTTCCACATTAATAAAGAATATGTTCAAATTAAAAATGATTGTTAAACTTGCTCAGTGGAAAATTCATTAGATAGCAATGCCTGCATTAAAAAACCAGCTGCTCCTCTTGCTACCTCCCCAAAAAATCCAAAATTGCAAACCATTATTGTACACATGAAGAAGTGAGCAGCAAGAGAAAAAAGGCCAGTCACTGAAAAAAAAAAAGTGCCTACTAATCAGATTCCTATCCTGAACTGTCCAGTTTTGAATTCTATAGTCTGTACTGCTTTTGATAACAAGGTATCAAGGTATTTTGATAGCAAGCTATTGTACATTCAGTTCTATATACTTAATTCATCATTAAAAAATAATTTCATTGCACCATACCTTGTCAATAACCTAATAGTAAAAAACCTGTGACCTTATTAAAATCATTATTAAGGAGCTAGGGCTTAGAAAATTCATAGAACACATTCTTCTTTTCTTTTCTTGGGCAGTATCACCTGTCATTCTCTTTCTTCTACAGCATCAGTATTTTGTCCGGAAAGCCAGAGAATCAAAGAAACCAATGTTGCTGTTGTCCCTGTTCAAAACTTGTTAACCATCTTCGGTAACAAAAAGTAAATTTTACTTCTCTGCATGTATTATTTGAAAACCACCTATGACCTTCTGCTTTGTTCAGCTTGTCACCATCTTCTCCAAAAACTAAAAGTGAGTTACTCCCATCGACAAGGACACACTCCTTCTCACCATGGCCATGACCACACTGTCTCCGGACAAACTGCTATGCAGAACCCTCTGGATGAAAAATGTTAAGGGACAAGACTACTAAGGGAAGGCTCCTTTCAGCCCCATGAAATGGCTACCCCATTCTCAGATACAGAGAAACCATCTCATTTATTGGTCTTTAAATAAAAACCAATAAATGCAGTGGCGTGACTGAAGACACCAAGAAAATTATAAAGACATTGTCAACTTTTAAGTGGTATGCACAGTGATGCCAATGATCACAGAAAAGAATACTTTTAGTGAAGGTTTCTATGCTGGGCCTCGTGCCTTTTATCAAGGAAAAAGGAGAAAACTAGGAAATGTCATATTCAATTGAGAAAGGGAGATTTACTGGATTTATACTAAACCATGTAATTTCCGCAGCAATTTAAGTCAGGTAAAGCACCTGAAAGACTAGCCTGAAGACAAGGTACATTATTTGGGCTATTTTTGCTCAGACAGTATAATTTGGACATTTGTTATTACCTGTCTTAAGTACACTGCAAGTCAGAGCACATGCCAAGCTCTTAGCTGTACTCACATATTTAGGAATACAACAAAAGTTCCAACAGAAAAAAAAATTACAAAAAATAATACAGTAATAAATCCTCCTAAACACAGTGCAAATATTTTCTAGATACTGTTTAAATACAAATGGCATCTGTTAAGTTGTCTGTATTATAAATTACTTACTTATTCCTGAAAGATACAGAAATATTTAGATTCAGACATAGACTATTTTATTTTTATTTAGGTTTTTACTCTTTTAGGTAAGATTAATTGCTATGCTAAAAGCCTCAATAAAAGTATTACTAAAAGCAAAGGGAATGCTTCTCTAAAGTTTTGGGGATTTTTGCTAGTTTCTGTTGTCCAAGAAATCCCCATCATGACACCTGTTGGGACATCTTTGTCTGTAATAACTAAAACAACTAAACACACAGGATGCTAGCAAATCCACCACCACACTTTTTTTTGGTAATGATTCCTACGTTTTTCATCAGAAGCTTCAGAAAACATATTTATTTGTGATTGCCATCCTACTGTTTCAATCCATAAATAATTTATTTATCAATGAGCAAGAAAGAAATCCCAGTTGCTTATTGGAAGTTTATCTTTCAAGCTTAGAGAGAGAGATTGAAAATGGCATGAAAAATGAAAATATTTACGCATTACAAATGAAATGTACACATTTTCCTTTTCTTCTTTACACACTACAACTCATTTTTATGCATTGACATTGTGTATTAGGTTCTACAATGGTATTCTTGTGATCTCACTGGCCTCTGCTAGCAATATTTCCTTAATGAGATAATAAAATTCTTTGTCGTGGCAGTTTTGCTATCTCCAGAGCTTTCCCTATACACAGTTCAATAAAGATAATCCTTAGTAGAAACACATAAATTATGTCAGAAAGTATATGATGAAAGTATTTACCAAATATTGTTATCCAACTGAACTTAAACTGTTTAAGTAGTGTATTTATAGATGTTTACTGTCTTTGTCTGCTTGCACAACAAAATGAAGACCACAAGAACATTGACTCTGAGAGCTACTGTAATTTTTTATAGCAATAAGCACGCAGTAAGTGTTAGAACCAATGTGCTTATCAATATATGAAACTCATAAAATCTCCTGCTTGCTACTTATGAGCTACTGGCCAAATTAATGTGGTGCTTGTCCCAGTCAAGTCGCAAACAGTTTAAATTTGAGAGAAGTAATATGTAGGACCTACAACATTCAATCAAGCCTTTTCTTTGGTTTTTTGATGGGTTTTGTTTGTTTTGTTTGCTTGTTTGTTGTTTTGTTGATACTACTGGTTTCCCATATAGCTGTTATCTAAGCAACCAAATTTACCAGGTGACAGATGGCCGGTATTTTGACGTCATACGAGTCAGTAACTTACATCAGGGCTTGCCATGATGAATGCAAAAAATGACACAACTCCAACTAAAAAAATGCTAATAGGGAAAAGAATGGCAGTGGAAAATCACCTAATGACGTATCCTGGGAAAACCTGGCAGTCTTGTTCACTGGTCAGAAGCACATCACCTTTTAAAAGAAGTATATTTTAATTTTAAGTAGAGTCATATGTATAGGATGCAGAGAAAGCATATCTAAATTAGCATTTTTGAATTCTTCAGACATACTTCTGGCAGTGACAATACATTTCTGTTTACTATTTTCAAATTTCAGAAACATTTCTATCAGATAATTTTTCTTTACATGACTTCCTTCTCATTTGCCTTTTCAGTCCCTGCTGTGTTAGAAAACTCTTTCGGCGGTATCATGACGTATATTTTAAGATAGAATTGGTTATGCCAAGTGTGAAAACAGTCCTGGGAAGCTTATTTATTTTCTCATGACTTTTTGGATATGTTATGATACATCTGTCATGAGAAAAGTACTCACGAATACTTCTGCAAGGGTGGTTTTGATTAATTTTGTGTCTCAGATACACGTTTACCATCTCCCAGAAAAGTATTTTTCTCAAAAAGCCATCTTGAACTTAACTAACATGCATAAAAAAGGAGCAAATAAGATGAAATCAGCTTTTTCTTTGTACTAGAGTATAAAATTTGAACCATGCATTTAATTTCAAAATAAGAAGCTGTAGCTTGTCCCAGTATTTATTTGCAGACAGGCTTCTGATGTAAACTTGCTTAAAAAGCAAGTCTAAATACACTTAAATACTTGCTTATCAATTGTTGTAATTGAAAATATATGTCATTATGTTAATATAAACATTTATTTGTATATTTATGAATTATGTGTCTTACATATGTGCATACATACAATATACATATAGACAAATTAATTCTCTCTTTCTTCTACTCCTTTGGGCTAGATGCAGGATAAATCTTAGACAACACCCAGAAGACTGAAGCTGTTAGACTGTAGTTTGCAAGGTCACATCCACAGCCATGCCTCAAGTGGCCACTACAGTTGTGCCAACAGCAGCAACTGATGTGAGAACTACACTGGGTGAGTTCTTTAAACAGAAGCACTCATACTGCAGCTTAGTTTCATTCCTAGGAGATACATCCTAATGATACTATGGAAATTACTGTGAACTGACAAACACTTTAATGTCTGGGGGTGGTTCTTCAACAGCAGATACCAATTGTTTAGCTGTAAGTTCATTTAATGTGGAAAGTACTTGACCATTGCTTCATGAGGAGTTATGAAATAACTTGTACCATGTGCTCAGTAGACAATAATCAAACCATAAAGCCAGTCTTGCATATGAGGCATTTCACTCTGTAAGAGAAAATTTGGCTGCATTTCTGGTTTGGTTGCAGATTTTTTGAGATCCAAGCAATAATTTTAATCAACATGTTACAAGCTAGCATTTTATTTCACTCTTTCCTTTTCAGACTCTACAGATCTCTGTTTATTTTCAGAAGTAAATACTTTGAAATACTCAACCTACAAGCCAAGACACTAAAAAAAAATAGAGTTTTGATGATTGTTGAGGTTTGGCTACACTTGTGAAACAAATAACCTTAAATCGCTAGTGGTGAACAACAACCTGATTCTCAGCATCCATCCCTGAGTTTGGAGGGATGCAGATGAATGTCTACCTAAACCTGGGGACTACAGCTGCTTTCCCAGACCAAGGCTGTATATCTGAGATTCTCCAAGGGAATCTCCTATGGTCCAGGGAACCCACCTATTCATTCTTACTGCATTTTTTTTTAGTGTAAGAGCTAGCTAATGTGTGATACTATTTTCATCTTTCTGCCTTTATTTTTGCCATCCTTTTCAAGGTGATTCTAAATAAATTTTCTTAGTTGGTTTGAATGAATATCTATGTCAACTAGAGGTAGAATAAAGATTAGTAAAAGAAAGAGATGCAATGTTTTATTTCTAATGATTAGTGACATATAGCTAGTAAAACACTGGTGAAGCTGGTTACAGAGTCTGTCTATGTAGTTTAACATGGGCAATATCAGAGTAAGTAAATATTGAAGCAAAAAATATCAAGGATAAAGCAGGTTTGCATTTGATATTACTGCCAAAGTATGTCACATTCAGTATCTAGTGCGAGGAAGCTCCTTATCAGTGCTGCACCTATTACCTCTTTAATTAATTTGAGGACCTTGCCATCATTGCCTGACATCTCTTGGTAGAAAGTAAAAAGATGGAAGGTTTGACATGTAAGAAAAGATAACCCATACCTCATGTAAGTCAGTATTTTTTCTGTAAAAATTCAGATTTCCTGTGGCATACTTTAAAAACAGCTGAGCTAGAGCTGACTATATAAAGCACACTAACTATACAACATAATGATAATAAAAATGTATATGTAACTATATAACCAGATGATAATAAAAATCATTGTGAACCTACACTCAGTGAATAAAAATAAGTTACTTTGGTATACAGCATGATCTACATGGCAAAGGAAAAAACCTTTTATCAGTCAGTGAAAGGGACATTAAAAATCAATACAACTAAAAGTTCACACACAATAGTTAAATGGTTTAAAAGACTTGCATCTGCTATTATTTAAAAATTCTTATGTTTCAATTTTTAGAGTTTAGAGGTTTTTGTATAATTACATTTACAGGTCTTAAATTGACCTGCAAATGGTTTGAAAATCATTCTCCCCTGAGTACATCTTCCAGCTGACAGGTGTAACCTTTTCTCATTCAGCCTGAAGCTGGGAAGGATAGATGATAAGTGAGTTGGCAGCCCTCCACCTCCTTATTTAAAAAAAAAAACAAACAAAAAAAACAACCAAAAACCTATATGGGTGAAAAGAGACATGCAGGACACAATGTAACTATCAATATTTCTGCCTTTTTTTTTTTTTGACATTTACTGATCTTTCATCTATTTCAAATTATTCAAGCAATCTATCAGCCTTGTAGGAGTAGGCTTACTTTGCAAGCCAAAAGGACCTAAAAGACATCAGAAAAAAAATCCATAAATTCTTTGATGCATTTCTGCTGCAGTTTGCCCGTTGAGAGATGAAATAATTTGTGATTGTAGCTAACCACTTGCTGTTCATTACCATGTGCTTTACAGGATTTATTTTTTTCCTTTATCATCTGGCACAAATATTTTGCCACACAAGAAAAAGTATTAATTTCACTTACAGTAGATATATGGAGATTACTGAAACTACATTATCCTGTTCTCCCTAAACATGCCAATGTGACTAAAGGTACACAGTGATTCATTATTATTACTGTTCATTATTATTCTGGTTAGTCAAAATACTCAAATTCAATTATTTTCTTTAAAAGGGGTTTCTGTGATGTTGCTGGACACTGGGATATTCTGTCCTTGTTTCTAGGAATTTTTAGCTATAAATTATTGAGTAACTCACAACTGAATCTTGGGCAGAAATCTATGAATGCAGTAGAGGTCCTGAGGCCCATGGACAGAGTTTACTACAAGTCCTCAAGCTTCTACAGCCTATTGGAAGACTTCCCACCCACCCAAACACAGCCCTTTTCCAGCACAAGGCAGAACAGTAAGGGTTCCATGAACTGCTTGAGCCTTTCTGCTTTGTGAAATAAAAATACTAAAGCTTCTACACATCCATTTACCAAGACTTCATCAGTTACCTTCTTGAGCTCCAAAGGAAATAACGGTATCAGGAAGAAACTGAATATAAACCACAACAGAGACTGAATATATTTTTAGATTGGAAGGTGAAAAAGACATCAGGATATCATTTGGTATCTTCCTATGTATTGTACTCTCAGCACCAAATATGCATGAAAGAGATCAACCTGGCAAGACATTTACATTGAAGACATTTGAAAGTCTCCTTTCTTATGCAAAACTCCATGTATTTTTATTAATCTTGGAAAAAGCTCTAATTTTTGATTACTCCACTAGCACGTACGTGCTCTCAGGGTCATAAAAATATATACAGGAATTAATAACTTTTGCAAATACACAATGATTCAATGCAAACTTTCTTTTTCAGGGGTCAACTTTTGTTTCAACAGCTCTTTCAAATACCTGCATATAAAACAAGAGCTGGTCCTGTGCATTCTTTCTTAAAATCTACTTATTAACCTCCTTACCCACCACTCAAACACAACAAAATACATGAAACTGACATCAAAAAGGCAGAAATGCAGCATTTACATTCTTCTTAGGCATTCAGAATTGTGCCTTTTATTTTATTTTGAGCAATCCCAGAAATGAGCTTCCAGAACTCTGTTACGTAGGTGTTGTGTATATGTATGTATGCATATTGTTATATGTGTTACACACCATGTCACAGGAGCAAAATGGGAAGGAAAGACTGCTGAATCCATAATTTGGATCATTCCCTCTGCTTCAGTCACAATGCACCCTGTTTTGTTTTGGTGGTAGGTTTCTGGTTTTGCTGTGGCTTTTGTGCACACACGTATGAAAAGAATTGTGTTTTGGACAGCACAATGGGAAGGGAAAGTATTAAATAGAAATTCTTACCTAATTAAAACAGTAATGAAAAATAAAATGGCTTGGTGCTTTTTCCTGCAAACTCAAGGAGAGAGGGTGTACCTTTAGTGATGAAATTTTCTTCACAATTAATATTGAAAAATACATTAAACCTCACCATCACTTCCTCTTTTTACAGTTATCCAAGCACCTCTTAATGCCTAAAAGACAATCTAAGTAAGAGCAATACAATAACTTTTAAGTGACGAAAAGTCAAACAGCTGCTTTTATATGTCCAATTCTTGTATTTTGTAGCCACAAACATGTCCTGGATAATAACCTGAATTATCTGTATCAATAATTGGAATGACATAGTTACTGCTTGCAAAGAAACACTGAATATTTCAAAATACATTTCCTAGATTTAAAAAAAAAAAAAGGCATAGATTTGTAAGCATCACTGGAAGTAAAGATGCCAGATTTACTTTTGCAGACTGTTTTATCTGTGCCATAGTAATTTTCCAAAAAGAAAACAAAGAAACAAACCCAGGAAGAAATATAGGAAATTCTTAGCATGTGAGCATATAAATCATTGCACTAATCTCAACTGTAAGTCAGCAATCAGCTGAAAGCTCAGTGATGAAAATATTCATGTACCATATCAAAACTGCAAAATATATAAGGGACAAATGACAAGCTGACATTTCATTTCTGAAAAGCCTTATTCCACACCACCACCAGACTCCATTTCGAGTGAAGTTTTACCACTCCTCCCACCAACACAGAGTGTGTGCTGAACAGTAAATTGCCATCTACATCCTTCTGAAATCTTCTATTAAAAGTCTCAGGATAACCAAAATTATTTTACTTTGAGAACCAAATTTTAGACTATTTTGGGGAATGTCTAAACTTATTCCAGGAGAGAATGGTTGGCTCAGCTGCCTTTGTTTCTGCAATGAGTGTCCACTCATCCACAAGAGAATATGGCTTCACCTAAAGGATTGGGGAGAGAAGTTAAAGAGAAGGAAGGACATGAAGACAGAATTTGGTGAGGTTTTCACTTGCTGTTTATGGTTGTTGAGAAAGCTGGCACAAAGTGTGACCTGGCTGATCATGTCTGCAGAAGCAGCAGCTCAGGGTCTGAAGGAGATCTGATGGGAAACTGGCTAATGGGGAGGGCATGACCCCAAACGAGTGCCCTTGGCAGTGCGCACATAGCTGCACGTTTGTGGAGGCTGCAAAACAGAAATTCACTCCATCCTTCAGGCATAGGACACAGTAGATGAAAAAGCGGATACTCTGTCCTTTCAGCATGATACTTACATTGCTTTTCCAAAATCCAACCATCATCTCAGTACTCTCTCCTCTTCTGCAGCTCCTTCCTCTACCAAAATCTCAGAGCAGCCATGAGCAGCTGAAGCCATGCTGCTCCACACAGAAACACAGGGCATGCTTCAGACACAAGGAAGCTGTGAATTCAAAACGCCTCAGGCAGAGGAAGCAAGTCAATTTGGATTTCTCTTATCTCTAGCAACAGAGGGCAAAAGAAAGGCAGTCTATAAACACCATCTCCTTCTCCAGCAATTTGTAAACCTAGCACATCTGTCCCATGCTTTATTTATGAGTGAAGGAAAAACAATTGGATTTGTGTCAGGTAGAATATCTAAATTCTGAAAGGAATGACAGATTTCAGTTTTTCGTTTTGGCCATACAAATACACAGTTCATGTTTACTTTCACTACGAGTCAAAATCCACTGTCTTTCCTTAGAGTTATAATTAAAAGGATGGATACAAACAAACCCTTTGGCCTTGCTGCCTTGCATTACTTGAAACACCTCAGATGGTGGAAATATTGGGAAACTAAAATTGCCAGTTTTCTTTTTCTTTTTGATGACCTGGACTACGAGACCAGCACTGTGTTGACTATATTTCTCATGTTTCTAATTTCAAAAGAAATGTCACCAGAGCTACAGATAGCAACCAAAACAGTGAACCTTCTATCTCGCCTGTGGGCTGAAGTTAAATTATACACTAGTTTAAAAAGGGAATTACATGGTACGCAAGGATTTTCTACAGTAGAGATTAGAGGTGAATAATTCTTTCCATGTATTATTCTCCTTCCTTCACCCCAAAAATAGGTGAATAAATAAGAAAGTTCAAATCCTGCAAACTGTTTTAAGAGTGAGCTGAACACTGTACTAACTGATAAGGATGCATCAGAAATAGTAAAAGTGCATACTGTGTTGTAGAAGCTTTAATTGAAATACAAGTGTTCTGTTCAGACAGTAATTATTTTAGAAATCTATGTGTAGAAGCAATTACTAATTTCATTTTTATTGCAGCTGTCCAACAGTGGCACTACAAAAACTAAGTTGGATGATGGTATCTCAGATAATTTTTTCTCTTTTAAAAATAGGCAATCAGGAAAAACTAACATAAAGGCTTTAGGAGAAGGATCAATATGCTCTTGATCTAGTTTAAGACAGTACCAGAAAGTTCTCTCTCAGAAAATCACAGGATCAAATAGATAAAACCCCTTTATTTAATAGGATTTTGAAATAAAGGCCCATTAACTGAGATGGAATTAGAAGAAAAATCCAAGGAGGTTATTTATGTTTTCTGGATTTCGTAAAATGTAATTCCTATTACTGATTCCTTCAGTAGCCTGCACATCAATGATGATTAATAAAATTTTAATTTCTCATATAATTTTCCAGCAATTACAAAAACTACGTTTAAAAGTACCCTAAAGTGACCTATTCTTAGTGTATTTAAAATCTGGCTTATATTCAGAAATTGCACTTATTCATAAATATATTGGGTACATTTCAGTACTTACAAAAATCCATGGATACTTAAAAAACTAATTTAAATAAACTGAAGTAATCATTGCTTGATTTAATGCTTTTACAACAGATTTTTTTAATTTCATTCCTTCTCTTATACCTTACTAGTGATAAACTGATGGGTTTTGATGGAAGATATGGAAGTAAAATTTGTATTAACTGTTTCATTTATGCCCCATCTGATCTAGCAGATTGATTTCCACTTTTCGAACAAGCCTTTATGCAGTAGCTACATGAAAGGACACTGCACCTATTTTTGGGTTGCTCCACTCTTCATTGTGGTGATTCCCCAGAAGAGGTGGACACTTCCCCACCTACACAAGCCCTGTACCTGGGCTGGCAGTACAGCCTGGACGCAGATGAGAGATCTGTCAGGAAGAAACAATCTACAAGAGCTGCAGACACAACCCCATGGAACAGACAGGGATGACTTCTACTGGCTCTTTGCAGGCTCCCCAGATTGTGTCTACACCACCACCACCATCACCACATCTTGCCCCAACACCTTCCTGTATCCCACCTGCCTGGCAAGTCTCCACTCCTCCGAGGGCAGGCAGGCTCACAGCCAAGGTGCAGCCATTCAGTGTGCTACATGCTTTTACTTGGCAAGGTCACATTCCAAAAAATTCACAGGACTGAAAATTAGCACTCTCATTTTATCTTCTGGTATTTTCTGGAATACTTCTATCAAGGCATTACTTAACGAAAGTGGAATTTGCTTCTTGAAAAAAAATGCAAATGTCCTCTCCATGGAAATGTATATTCATAGCCTTGAAACCTTCACAACATGTTCCTTAGTGCTACTGTTACATGACTACTTTGAAAGACTAGAAAACACTCCAATATCTCTGATCTTTTCCTAAAGAGCGACACTGTTATAAAAGATTCATGTATAATGGGCCTATCCATCTAATATCTCTGGACTTTAATACTTCCATAGGCATTTATGATCCTAACATTCTAATTCTTAGTCTAAACTTAGGTATTTTTCTCTTCATTGTCATATGTGTTAAATACCGTATATATGAACTTGTCACACGTAAAGGAAGTGATAATCTCAGAATGGATTGCACCAGTTATGCAAACTTATGTAAATTTAGGTACTGCTAAAAGTAGACTAAATTTCCCTCAACAAATGGAAACTTTTCTTTTTATTTTGTGAGATATCCAAGTTGCTAGCAGTCCCCTCTTCCATTTCCCATCCATACTAATTGTGCTTTCTGCACGGCAGCCCAGCCCTTTGCTCTTGCACTGTCCAATGCCTGTTGACTGTCCTGACAAAGCTTCAGCGAGGAGAGCTCGCTCCCTACCCAGCACACGCACGTACTTTCTTCCCACAAGTGTACATCACTAACGACTTACAAAATTAAAACACTCACTGGTTACACAGCCAAAAATTCACCTCTCTTTTCTGTCACAGTTTCCTCTTTGGAAACTGAAGTTTATGAATTCTCACGGATCTTTGGAAAAGTCATGGAGACTCTCATCTAGCTTCGTCCTGCAGTTCCTGAAAAATTCCTCAGCCAATGTTGACCCAGCGTGGGCTCAGCAGCTGATTTTCACTGAGAAACATGTTTCATTTAACCATATAACATCTACTAGAGTTGCTGAAAATCCTATGGTTTTCTACAGCACAAGCATTACAATGCAATGAATTTACAGTGTTTCTCATGACTGAGTTCAACCTCAAAGCAAAAAGAGATTTGTGGAAGAAAATTAGTCAAATAGTTTGTTTTCCTCTTTGATAAATTATATGCCCTGCTAATCTAAATAATGAAAAAAAGAGGTATTGCTAGGTCCAAGTAACATTCCTATACAATATGGAATTTATATATATATTTTACACTTAAAAAAAATGCACTTATAAAAACACTTTGAAATTGTATTTCCATGTCTTGGTGGTTTTTTTCCCGTTTCTTTTCTAAAATGCAAGGTTAATTAGCAGCAACAATGCAATTTGGCCCTGGTGTCAGATGCCACAGCATTAATTATTACAGAAAATACATAAAACAGTGATTCCCAAATCCTAATGCACATGAGAGTTACTCATTAATTTTAAGAAGGTTTTTAGCAAGGAAGCCTAGGTTGAACATAAAAACTAAGATGAGATTTTAATGTCTCTGCATCATTACCTACTTCAGGGTGTATTTCAAAATCATAAAGCTATCCTATTTTGTACCCATGGCAGAAATCACATATCAGGCCAGAACTTTCTAAATTATGTATTTAATAATTTATTTATAGGACATCTAAATGCAAATAGCTGCAAAGTATTGAAAAAGGTGCTCTCATAAGCCAGGCTTTAGTTAGGAAATGCTTACATTACTTAAAATTTCAATGTTTTAAACTTGCTTTCTATGGCTTCATCTAACCTACAGAGATTACTTGTAACATTTCACAGTAGTATTAGGAGGTATATTTTCTTTATCCCTTACTTAATTTCAATAAAACCTGTTGAATGCACAGCTAACTGTTATAGTGATGCATTATAAAGGTAATATAAAGATAATGTAAGACTCTTCAAAGTAATTAGTAAAATTGTTATATTTTCTTAAGCACACCTGACTGTGTGCCAAAAAAAATCCACTAGTCACCTTGACACTTTCTGGTAACTTTATTTCTGTCTAGACAGTAAGCTTTTTACTGATGAAATTTCTGTAAAATACAAATTTCAACAATCTGAAGTGCAACCAAAACGTCTAAGGATATGAATTTGTAGATCACACAAGATTTGCAATGTCAGAAAACATAAATGATCATACTAACATATCTGTAGTCATCTTTAAATGTTATTATTTGTGACCATTGGTATAGAAACTGCAAAAATAAAAGCGATTTTCTTCATGTTTGACCTTAACCACTCACATTTTCATAACAGACATTTTCTTAAAATAATTTTATTTATTTAAGCATTGTTATCCAATTGTGATCATAACGACAGGGCTCAAATCAGTTTGTTCTTATCCCAAATGCCTGCATTTTATACAGCTGGTGACATAATAGACCATGACTCTGAAAGATGTTCTGGGCTACAAACCACACATTTCTGTCTTCATTAGAGACACATAGAGGACAAATAACATGTCATTTTTAACTAGCTCTCAGCTTAAAATGAATACATCATAATTAACTATTTTCTCAGTAATTAGAATTCTAGAAGTTTCTCCTCCAACAGACTTCCCCATAAGAACTCAGAAATGTGGATTGCCAGAAGTTCATTTCTGCTCCAGAATTAATTTCCTTCTACTACCAGACTTGCTCCTAAATTCATGATGATTAACACCCCAAACCACTTACACCGTTTCCTATCTGACCCATCTGGTTCCCAAGAGAAGGAAAACCTGCGTATTATTCCCATCCCTACTGGTGATTCTGAAATGAGAAAAATATTGTATTATCTACGTGCAAACAGCCATCCACTGTTTTTCCAACAAACCCTCCTACCTCAGAATAGCAAAAAATACATCCTATATCTTATTCTGAAGGAAACTGCAAGATAAGCTTCTTGCTCAGGATGCGAGTACAGTCTGAGATGTTTCTGGGCCCCAAAGAGTCGAATGCCACAACCATGAAGACGCTGCACTGCTATTTTCACAGTGATTTCTAATGCAAAGTATTTAATGGGAAAACTCTCTGTTGAACTTGCCGACACAGCCTGTGGACAGAAATCTCAGATACCCTTTAGATTTTAAGAGCACTCAGTATAGAGATGAGATGCAGAACCAGCCCCAGTGGTACCAATTCCTCCCACCTGCCTGGAGGACCTTGTGGGAGCAGACTGGATTTGTGAAGATTATACACCCTCATTTTGCTGTGACATCAACTGAAAGAAGTGATGCTCCTCTGAGCACCATCTTCCCCAAATCTCAGTGTTCCAGTGAGCCAGGACAGCACAGAAGCAAAGACACACAGTGAGGGATCAGAACAAATTACTATAGTTAAATCTTACGCATGATGTTAGAACTGTAGTCTGTAATACTACTATCAGGGAAAAAACAGAATGCCCTCCACAGCAAAGTGAAAAGCTTTCACATTCAAAAGCACAAAATAAAGCTGCATTTTGCAGGGTGGGGGACATGATAACTGCTAGAAAACTAAAATATAACAAAAGATGGAGAAAAAGCCTGCTTGGGCCAAACTGTATTTTGATTCACATCATAAGTATCTAGAGCAGAGTTTAATCTGATTGGACATATAAAAAAGTGTAAACCAATCAAAACAATTCTCAGAGAACCAAAAGTTCATATCCAGAGCAAGAGTTCTCATGGGTGAATATTTCTAAAGAAAAACTGTTACACATGCCAAATTAAAATTCCTAAGACACAAGACAACACATAGAAAGAAAATACCATACATATCAGGATTTTACTTTGCTTTTATAGGTATGTATCATCAGCCAACTGAAAGTATGATCTCTATTATGTATATTCCATGCAAATCAATTTCAACTAGAGTATTCCAAAAATTCAAGAAAAGCAATCACTTCCAGTAAAACTGAACAGCAAGAACATTGCCCTGTCCAAGTGAAATATGGCAAAATGAAAAAGGAAATAATAGCTTTAGTTTTGTTCCTAGACATACGTAAAGTTTATTATTTCAGGTAGTGAAGTGGTACAAGCCCACTAATTCACCTTAGAAGACTCATCTGAAGTTCACCTAGCCCTATGTTACATGCCATGAGTAAACCTGATAACAGAGATGCCCAGAAAAAAACACAAGTATAAAATTGTAAATTATTACCTTGAAATGTCTATTTCAGGCGACTACTGAATACTGGAGATGCCTTTACTCAATAAAAGCTGCAGTTTACAACCTAATGTGTTTTGGGTTTTGTAGATAGGCAAAAGACATTTGCAGGGCTGAGCCACTTTATCTTGCTGACATTCACAGCTGGCTGGGATTCAGAAACAAGCATTCCTGTACATAATTTCTCTGTGAACGTAGATTTTCATAGTAAAAACTGACCAGATCAAATTCACTTGAAGAGCTTGCCCTTTTTTTTCTTTAATGTATACAGAGAATGCACATAGAAGAAAAAGGGGAAGACTTGAGAGATGAAAATAGATTTTAAATGTTAAAATATCCTTCTAGTAGTGAGAAAAGCAATGTTTCTTTCCCTCCTGTGATTGTATTTTAACCCCATCTTCTATTTAGAAGACAACCATGATTCCAAATTACTGTGAGTATGAGATTTTCCCCCATTACTTTTGCAGAAACTATGCAACTTTTTCAGAAAATAATGCACAAGTCATTGACAAAGAGACAGCATGACTGCAGTTAATTACTCTCTACAGACACAGGAAGGATCCTGACGAAAAAGGATTATAAAAAAAGACACATTTTATACCCAAACAGTCTTGTTTTCTCCTCATTTCTATCTAAATACTGTGCTATCTAAAAGGATTTTGACAGCTACCCTAGGGCACTAAGCAGAGAAATTATAAATAAAAATGCTTTTTCAGGACCTGAAATGGGATGCAGTTTTCAGGTAGATTTGCCAGCATACTTCCTAAGCAGAAAATGCTTCAGACCCAAAAAACTCTTTCAACTTTCAATGTTAGGTTTCAGTACTGCCCTAGAGTACGACAACATTTAAAAAAGGCAATTTGGGTCTTCTGGATCAGAATGAAAATGATTTTGAACAAGTCTCCCCTTGGTCAGAATGTACCTAAAGGCCTCCTTCACACTCATCATTATTTGGTGGCTTCCTACAAATCAACAATCCTCAAAAAAAATTCTTCACCTTTTTTTTTTTTTAAATTAAATAAGTGTCTCTATTTTGGAGTCTGCCAGTGCAACAATGCTAAATGTTCTCTCTCTGTTCAAAAATTTTCATTCTACATGCCCAAGCTCTCTCTGCAGCACGCTTTGCTCCTCTCCCAAGAGGCATAATCTGCCCCACAACCTGCTGTACCTGCAGTACCTACACAGTGCCCAAAATATATGAAAGGACAGGCAGAGTAGTTATGCCAGCTGTCACACAGACGTATACTGTGTCCTAACACAGTCACCCCAATTTACCTCATGAAACTAAAGAGCAAGAAAACAGTAGTCTCATCACGGAGTCAAGCCCAAGTCATCCATATCATTGACTCCACAGCTTGTGTTCTTCTTGACTGCTTCAACAGGTAATTTCCTGAATATTTCCAAGACACAAGTAAGGCTGGTATTTCTGGTAAATGCCTTTTTGTTCTATAGCAATATAAGAAAGCAGGTACTATTTCCTGGGATCTACTGATGACGAATAAGTAACTAGCTAGCCAACTAGTTATCATAACTACCAATTTATATTGTAGTAGTTATTGTAAATATTATAAATACATACAATTATTATTACAAATAACTATAGAGGTAGCCAGCTAGACAGGAGCAACAGAAAAAGCTGGATAATGTTTTCCTCAGGTGCTTCTCTGGACAAATTTTCCAGGTAACTGAATGCCTGAAGAGAGAATCTAGATTAGGGAAGCAATCAAGATTAAGTTAAATGTCAATCAAGTTACTGCAGTAAGAGACTTGGGAAGAACTGAGTGCTCTGATTCCACATAATTTCCACCTATTTGCATTCATCTCTACATGTAAAGTGCCTGAGCTGCTGTCCATAGTAATTTAATCACCATCATTCCCAAACTTTCATCTAGCCTGAACATTTTACGAGCTAGCTATGGGATTATTTTATGCAGTTGTGATTTTCTCTCTCTGCAAGGCAAATGAAAGTGCAAAGTAAATGAATAGTTTCATGAAAAACTATTCTATTCTAGAAGATCTGCTGCTGTTTCAGAAACTGCAATAATTTTCATCTCTCAAAAGAAAAAACTGCATCATGGGTTGCTTTATCACAGGTGATAATCAAGACAACAATGTCTGAAGTTGCTGCTGGAATATAATGGTAATATTTGCAAAGTGATTCTAAGTGTGAAACACTTTAGAGAAATGTTGAGTTGCTACTGAGAAAAATGGACTCAGAGGTGACTAACAGTAATGTAACTTTATCTGCTCCAAAAGTTTCCAACCGAGGCACAGGCAAAACTCAGGTTTGGGTTTGGTTTTTTCCTTCTTCTTTCTTCTTTTTTTTTTTTTTTAACAACTTGCTTAAACTTTTTGTAGTAATATGACTAAGGTATCCTCTATGCAACTTTTGTTAGTAATTTCAAAAAAAGGAAACACATCTCTTAGGCAAAAGAAGTAACCCAGATAAAAGCATTATTTTTTGATCAAGTTACTTTCTGCACTTGTCTCTCAAAGACCACCACATCCAGTCATAAACTCTGCATACTCCTAAATTAGTTTAGTGGGCCAGACCATCCTTGGACAGTACACTGACAATATCAATGAATAGTGGAGCAACAGAAGACACTCTTGTGTTCAGGACTGGAAAGACAGGCATGATTGAGCATAAAGACATTACTACGGGAAAACTCAAAGAAGGAATCTGATAGTGTCACTAACTAAAACCAACGAAAATCCTAAAAGGTTTTATTCTCTGTTCCAACTATATACAACAGTGACGTATGACACTAATGACACAGCAACACAGGGTTTTCACTTCAGTACAGAAAGCAGCACAATCAAGAGTACAAGTGTTAGAGAGACTGAATCAACTGTGGAAAGTGCTCAGTGAACAGCCTGAATGGACAGACTCACTTACAGCAGATATCCCTAGTACAGGGCAAAAACAGTGCTAAACATGACTTCCGACAATACTCAGTGTTAACACAGTAAGACTGAAACACAGTTTGCAAATTTATGAGGAAAATTCTGACTCAGAGAAACATACACTTCATGTTTTTGCCACTTTTCAACTAATTCAAGAAAATTAAGACCAAACCACCCAGAACAATTGCATGCATGAAAGAATTCTAATACAGCTTTCTACAGCTTGCTAAGTCTGAAATAGCCCATGGCACACACATGCATTAAAACCTACCTTTCACAGTACATTAACCTCTAGGCAAAACCAGTTTTAATACATGGTTTAGCAAATACATAGTAATAATCTCAAACATATCTTCTGGAGAGAATTTCACAATTAAACTAGACATTACTATTAATATCTGCCCATTAGTGAAGCTCCACA
Source organism: Cossypha caffra (assembly GCA_027575645.1). Lineage (NCBI taxonomy): Eukaryota > Metazoa > Chordata > Aves > Passeriformes > Muscicapidae > Cossypha > Cossypha caffra. Next base: position 770,051 of record JAODLH010001589.1, on the reverse strand, counting down.
TGTTGTGGGATGATGAAATAGGCAGCAACTTTCTAAGTCAATTTTTATTAGATCATTTTAGTCATCTCCAATCAGCTCATTGAGACAAAAAGATCAGAGAAAAACTGAAACTGGAAGGAAGAGGTGGAGTCCAATCCATATCAGAGCAGACTTTATAGTTAGGCCAGGTTTCTTCAGGCCTTCTCCCAAAGAAATCTGAATCTTTCCAGGGACTTTGCATGTTTCTACGGCATGCTGAGCCTCTGCTTTCAGCGCTTACTGGCTCTCAGCATAAGAAATGTTTATAAAGAACTCTGTTCAGAGTTGGAATGTTCAGCTGGAATGAATTTTATTGATTTACCCTTGGGATTAATCCACAAAATTTCTGTGGTGCAAATCTGTCCACTTGATCACTACAGATCTGCGTGTACTCTTGAAAAGTGATAGAGTCTGATTTAATTCCAGAGGATAATCTATTACAGATTTGCCACAGCATATTTTGTCAGGAAAGAGCAGTGGGGCACCTCATGCACCTGCTGTCAAAGGGCAGACCCTGGAAGAGCTCTCCACCTCTGCCCAGTGGCTGCAGCAGCACACAGAATTTAAGCACCTTTCTGTGATTCTTCAAGATGCTTTCAAACTTACACGTTTCAAAGTCATGAACTATGCTGCAGGCGTGAAAAATTTTCTGTAAAGTGGAATATCTGATTTGCTCTGCCAGCTCTGTCTATGAAAAGACACAAACAGTTTAAAGAGACAAACAGTAGAAATTTTATTATCCAGATTTCAAATGTGTTGTCTGAAGTATCTTGAAATATCTGTCATTTGAATGTAGCTAGTATCAATAAATAATTAATTATTACTTAATTTTTCTAAAATCTTATTGCCCTGTTCCTCAACTACACAATTAGGCCCTATCATATGAATGTCACCATTTTCAAGTTAACCAAATATACCCACAGTTCTTAAAAAACAATGTTTTTAGAACTGTGCACAGAGCTAAGAGTTCTGTAACAGAGACAGTAAAAAACCCTTGTTCTCCTGCTAATTAACCTTTTTCAAGAAATTACCGTTTTTATTTTCATTTAAGAACCAGATTTATTTTTTAATTTTTGTGAGTGTACACCTAAATAGTTACTCGTCTTCACCTTAACTTTAGAAACACAATTTTGCATTATCTTTCCCAGCTCAATGTGAAATTCTACTTAACAACAGTATTTCACATAAATTTTAATATTTAATAGTACATATTCTTTCTTCTAGGGATGGTGGGTTTACGTTAAACCTTTAAAATTTCAGAAAAAACAGACATTAAAATGCACTTAAAAGCAATGCCCTTTTAAACTCTTACAGGTGACTAACTTGAGGAAATCTGCACTAATTAATGTTCCAGTATTTCAAAGTTGTAATGGACCAAAGGCACTATTTGTATAAATGGTTACACTTACACTGGTGAAATCTGTCAGCTCCTGAATTTGGCTACGGGTCTATAACCAACCAGGCTCCACAGCAGCAGACTATTTAACATAGAAAAGCAACAAGCAGAAACCTACTGCAGATGCTACAGGGTTTTCACAAAGAAATGGAGTCACTAACTTCTCTTTCTCAAGTGCAGTGTGCAATTATAGAACAGAGAGGCAAAGCTATTTGTGGCTTTAAACCTTCAGCAACATTTACAGCAGAGCACAGGGAACATGAAATATTGTTGTGTCACAGATGAGCGCATGGATTTCAAGTTGAAAATACTAGAAAATTAAATTACATTTTTATGTGATTTGTGGTGGATCAATTGCAATTCCACTTTGTTGGACACTTAACTGAAGCATGAAATATTTTTGTAAAAATGTGTGAAACTATGGATTAATTTATCAGACTCCCAATCTTTCCAATACTTCTACGAATTGCTAAATAACAAATTCCAGCAAAACAAAATCCCTCTTTGGCCAATTAAATGAAATGGAACAAAAACAGCAACACCACCACGACCATCAGAACCCAACAAGCAAAACACCAAACCAAATGATAATTTTGTGATTGTAATATTTACATCTGATTTATCATCAGGTTTAAATTACATCTAAAATACAGCTGTCACCACCTATATGAAACCAAAAATCCAAAGTACAAAAGAAAACACTAACACTTCGTAGTCTTTTCTTTCAAGAGGTAATTTTGGGGGAAAAAATAAAGTTGTGAATGGTATCCCAAGAATAAATTTCCAGGATAATTTTTTTTATTTCTGGAAAACCAGTATGATAATTTTATTATTACCTTTGAACCAAACAATGGTAACAGAATGTGCCTATACTAAATGAAATTTGATATATACAGTCCAAAGGCATCATAAATAGTTTTATGTAGAAAACGCTCTGAATTTTTGAAAGCATTGATTGATTGAATAGATAAAATTAACGGTATGCAACTTTGAGGAATTAAACCACAAAAGAATAGAATAACAATGGAAAATTAACAAAGTCTTTGGGGCCCTCAAAACTTTTACAGGTGAGAAGGACCAGGTGAAGATCACCTCCCCAAGGTGAGTGGGACCTGTTTGCTTCAGTGTCACCACAAACAGGATAGCCCAGAGTGGATGCACACTCATCTGGCATTTTCAGCTTTATTTTATCTAAAAGGGGAAAAAACAGCAGAATTTTTATTCCCAGTACATTCATACCTTTGGAAAATTCAAGTCATACATCCTGTTTCACTGAATGTTTCAATGACCAAAAATGCAATTTTTCTTGTCTAATGAAAATCAGAAATATCAGTTCAGCTAAATTACACTTTTGGTTATCTGGTATATATGGTTTAGCACTTAGACCTGTCCTGAAGTGGTTTTCCAACAGTATAAGTCTAAGCAGGGTTTTTAAACAGTATAAGTCTAAACAGCAAAGCAGGCAAGTAGTTCCAGTTAAATTCATATAATGTGCTTCTTCTATTAAAGAGTTATTTAAACTATCCACAAATTGTCCATGTTTTATTTTACCAGGGATTTTTACTCCTAACTTATGCACAGATCTGTCACTATATATGAATCTCAGAATCCATATCATATTTTTATGTAACTGGTCACCACCACTGCAAAGTATCCTTGAATCAATGCCTCAAGCTGAAGTTTCTGTCTCTACACTAGATATCTGACCTCTTTTGAGTGCTTATCTTTGTGCTAAATTATTACAGTGTGATTTAAATGGCAAGAGACTTGGATACAGCAAGCATTGTTTTAAGTCTAATCAGAAACATTATCTGGGAAAAATCATGTGTTCTGACTGTAGGCAGTTGGGTACATGGCCTCGAATATATCCGATGGCCATCTGATGACCTCTGTTAGTAAGTATCAGTATTAAATACATTATTTATTGCAGCCGTTGGTAAGAGCACCCTAGAAGTAATCCTGCAGCAAGTCTCCCAGCACTGGAGGCTTGCTCTGCCTCACTGCACTGTGTAGGCAGCTAGCTTCTCTGAAGTTCTCTGAGAACAGTATGTTTCAACCCCGAGTTACGAAAAGTAGCTATGAAATTACTTCCATAACCTTAATAACCTGGCACATGCTGAATGAGGTATGCAACCCCAGGAGCTTCAAACAAGGCCAAGTGCAGGGGTGCTCTGCACCTGTGCTGGGGAGCTCCGGCATGAGCGCAGGCTGGGGAGCGAACGGACGGAGAACATCTGGGGTGCTGGGGATGAGAGGTTAGGCAGCTGCTGCCCAGAAAGCAAATTATCCTGGGCTGCATCCAAAGCAGCGTGGGCAGCAGGGGAGGGAGGGGATTCTGCTCCTCTGCTCTGCCCTGGTGAGAGCCCACCTGGAACCCTGCATCCAGCTCTGGGGTCCCAGCACAGGAAAGACAAGGATCTACCTGCTGGAGCGAGTCCAGATGAGGGACACAAAAGTTGTCAGAGATTTTTTTCAGTAGTGCCTGCAGCTATAGGACAAGAAGTAATGGCTCTAAAATACAGGAGCACAGATTCAGGCTAGATATAAAGAAGCTTTTTTCATGATGAGGGCAGTGAAAAAATGGAACAGGTTTCTCTGAGTTATTATAAAATTATAGATTTCCTATTAAAAATTGTTATAAATACATAATCATAGATTTCCTATACCTGAGAACATTCAGTGTCAGCTTGGACAGGGCTCTGAGCAACCAGATGTAGCTGAACCCACTCCTGCTCATGGCACGGGCTTGAAATAGATGATCTTTAAAGGTTCCTTCTAGCCCAAACCATTCTATGGTTTGATAATATAACTGATACGCTGCAAAATATTAAGAGACAGATTCAAAATGTTTCAATATTGCCGTTTCATATCTTAACGTGGTAGTGAGTAAAAAAATAAATGTTTGGAACATTAGACATCACCTGCACAGATTGTTTTTAGCTGAAGCAGTAAGATATGTCAATCTCTCCCTCTCTTTTCCTTCTTCTTGTCCCTTTGTGTTTTTCATCAACTGCCTTGCCCAGTAGCTACTTCATAAATGCATGATTCTAAAAATTCTTTCTGACATCTGTTTAAAATTCATCTTTGTTCATGCCCTTTTCAAGCTCCATATCCTATCATCAGTACATTGGGCCCAAATCACCCCTGATGCAATAACCTAGGCACTGGCTTTAGGGATGGTTTTGGTCTTGTCTATTCAGAGGGTTAATTTCTGTCTAAGCTAGTTAAAATGATATTTCAATGCAATTCCCTTTTAACTGTCATGTTCTATAGGATGCATCTGTACTTCTATAATTTCCATTTACTCCCAGGACCACTTCTATGGCTTTTATAAAATATTATCTATTTCATGCTGCACTTCTTCTATTTGAAATCCCAGCAATGCTCTTAGCTTTCCTGTGGTTATGTTAGTCATAGAAGTTCAAAAGAAAACTTCCTGTTTAGTCCAAGGACTTCCAGGCATTATGAGAATTAAAAAAAAAAAAATAAAATAGCACACACAAGAAGATACAGAATTAAAGCAAATGTCCTCTGCCCATTCTTTGCATATGCAATAGAAAACCAACGAATGTTAAATGTTCTATCATTCCGTGTCATGTGCCCTTCAGGAAAGGAATTTTGTGAAGAGGTCACTTAGAGATTACCTGTAAACCTAATCTAAGGTGGGATGTTAGACAGTTATGATGAAACCAGAATATTTTCTGAGTTAGCTTGCTGTTCTTGCATTCTTTCATTCTTCACCTCTACTTAACCCTTTGCTTTCCACTTCAGTGTGGTCCTTCCTTTCACTGCCTCTTAATCCTGCTTAACCATCTCCATAGTTCTCCCCCTTTCAACCCTGCAATGGCATGGTATGGCTTTGACAATGGCATTTGGCCATGTAGTGCTGTTTCTGAGCTGTAAATTAAGGTCTGGGCCTTTGAAAGGGGGAGTAGGTAATAACTTCCTATTGCTCTCCACAGTACTTGCTGCAATCAGCAGCCCCTTAACAAATGTAACCCTCAACAATGCCCCAGGTTCCAACATCTGATGCTTAATAACCTTTGACAAGTATTAAAGGAACTCATATCAAAACTGCTCAATAAAATTTTATGTCTTAAGAAGGGGAAGAAATAACAGCATAAGCTTGCAGTTGTTTGCTACGACACTCTTATGTACAGATGCACAGACAGAGAAACGCTTATAAATGTTTTAAAATTTTTTATGCTTAAAACTGTAGCAGTTTTGGCCTTTTAAAATTAAATATTAAAGCATCATTCTAAAGTTATATGCCCAGAAAGAAATTTCATATTGTGAAAGACTGACCAGAGGAACATTTTTTCCTAGTTTTTCCACTGTTCTGTTAGCAACACTTAAATATTTGCTTCCATATAAATATGGGCATGCCATAATAACTGAGGGAAACAAAACAGTTTTAAAATTTTAACACTAAGGCAACATACTTGCTACTGACTGTGCTGAAAAAGCGTCTAATGCAAAATGAATGTGGCACCTGTGTAGCTGGACAGGCAAAACACTCTCAGACAGGAAGCAAAAAATGAAAAATGAGTATGTAAAATTTCTGGGTTTTAGTACCTCAAATCACTTTAAGTTCTTGGGTTTGGAAAAGCAATAATAACTAATGAGAAATGACCAAAACACTTCTCCAAAGGAAAGAGGTCGAACAAACTTTTCACTGTTGTGCATCACAAGAAACAGATGGTAAGTCATAAACAAGTGACCACAATAAACTGGACCCATACCCCAAGAAACTAGGGAGTAAAGTGAACCACTGAATCCCATGTCCCTGTGGCACATGTTCTGTTCACCCACTAGATGCATTACTCTACCTATCAGGTCCTCCTTCAGAAACAAATCAGGGAAAATGTGTTCATCCTTCCCCTGCACTCTTCATCTCTTTACACTTCAGTGCTGCCTGCCTTCAGGTGTATTCAATCTGCCCAGGAATTAATTCTTATGGGTTTTTGCTGTAATTTGTCACCAATTGTCACAAAAAAAAAAAAAAAAAAAAAAAAAAAAGCAGTGAGGACGATTAAGTCTACAGTGGTTAGTTACATTAACAATATAACACTGTTTATAAATGAAATTTGTACTGTAGTAGCTGCTCCATCCAATAGCAACCACATTCAATTGCAATCAAATTGCTTATATTCAGTGCAATTCGTAAGGTTCCTCTGAAGATACCTAAAACAGATCTCAGATCCCTTATTTAGAAAAGAAAGAGGCAACTCTGGTTTTATCACAGCTAAGAGATTTTACAGTTTATAATTACATAAAAAACCAACAGAAATACTGAAAGTTTTCTGAAAAATTAGTTTCTGTGCTGTGATCCTTCTATTTAGTCCTTAAAACATAAAAGAAATTGGAATTGTTCTTTTAATACAGAATAAAATAAAAGTGAAATTGAAATGTGAAGAAAATTCTCCTTTGATTTTGTTCCTGTAATACATTATGAAAACAGATCACAGCATGTGCCACTGCATTCAAGCTTCATGCTGGGGATATATTTGAGAGCTGGGCCTTGAGAAGAAAAGCCAGGTAGAGAAGGCAGGCCATCCCCTTCCAGCTCCCATGCTGCACCAAGCCATGAAGATGGCATCAGCCCCATGTTAACCCTTTTTTGCCATTACACAAGTACCTCAACAAATCTGCATGGGAAGAAATGCTGAACATGCATTGCACTCCAGCTGTTGTGACTCTCACCTGAGCCAGGCTTGGGCAACAGATCAGCTCCACCAAGGTAGAGCCAGACATGAGTCACTTGTTGGGTTGACCTCAGCTGCCCACCAAATCACTCTATTGCTCCCATCCTCAACTGGATGGGGGAACAAAATATGACAAAATGCCAATGGCATACAGAGATAAGGACAGGGAGAGCCTTCATCTCTTTCCACCACAGGCAAAACAGACTCGACTTGAAAAATTTTATCTACTGCCAGTCAAAGGCCAGAATGGAACAATGGGAAGTAAGTACATTTATGTTATCACAGATGTGCACCAACCCTGTTGCCAGCTCAGCTTTGGTCAGCAGCAGATCATCTTCGAGAAAACGGCCTTGTGTGACATGGGGACAACTTCTGGCATCTTGTCACAGATGTCACCCCCAGAGCTCCCCCCCACCTCTGCCAAATAAAACTGAACATATATGGTTACCTAGCCTATCTAAATTTGGGACCCTAGGAGATCTGCAAGTTTCCTAGTCCAAGTCTCCACCAAAAATTACAAATCACTCCCTGGCAAAAGCAAAGACAACAGCAGTGTCCTTAATCTGTCTTCTATTTCCATGCACCAGTTTCTACAAAATGAAAATTCAGGACATGTAGGTTAAAGTTCACCATGTGTGGTCTTATCAACACAACTTGGAGACCATCTTCCACCACACAGCAAAGACTCACAGGGTTAACTGGAGAAAATACAAATCATAGAATCCCAGAATGGTTTGTGTCGTAAGGGACCTCAAAGATCATCTACTTCTAACTCCCCTGCCATGAACAGGGACACCTCCCACTAGACCAGGTTGCTCAGATCTCCACCCAACTTGGTCTTGAATACTTCTGAAAATGGGGCATCCACAAGTTCTCTGGGAAACCTGTCCTAGAAACTCACCACCCTCATAGTAAAGAATTTCTTCCTAATATCCAATTTAAACCTCCTGTCCTTCAGTCTGAAGCCATTCCCTTTTTTCTTGTAATAAGTCTGTCTCCAGGTTTCTTATAGATTTCCTTCAGGTACTATAAGACTGGAATTAGGTCACCTATAAGCCTGCTCTTCTCCAAGTTGAACAATCCCAATTCTCTCAGTCTTTTCTCTTAGGAGAGGTGCTCCATCCTACTAATCACCTTGATGGCCCTGTTTTGGACTCACTCCAACAGGTGAATTCCTGTGCTGGGACCCCAGAGCTGGATGTGGCAGACCCCTTCCAGGTGGGCTCTCACCAGAGCAGAGCAGAGGGGCAGAATCCCCTCCCTCCCCTGCCCACACTGCTCTGGATGCA
>JAODLH010001589.1:736924-753558 GCA_027575645.1 Cossypha caffra | reverse complement strand
TTACAAATTAAGTAATTTTCATTTCTTAGGCTAATTTTCCTAAGCTTTTCCCCTTCATTAAATTGATAGAAACCACCTTCTCCTATTTGCATTTGAGAAGTCTAGATCTGGACAGTTCAGATTTTAAAATACCTCAGGGAATCAAAGCTAGACAGCAGACTGAAGTGATGGCAAACACTGAATCAAAGCTCTGAGTACTGTTACTGGACTTCCATTTTTTCCAGGTATTAGCATATTTGCAAAACACTAAATGTAATCTCAGAGAATACTACATTTGCAGACTCTTGTCCAGAGTTATAGGATTAGTTTATAGGGTTTTCCTCAGTAACGTGTAAAGCATACTATTTTGTAGATGTTCAAAAATGCTTCAAAGACTTTATATTCCTAATGTAAATGTAAAAAATACTGCTGGCTGAATACACTATTGCATTTGTTGTTATGCCATTTCTATAAGCAGTTTCCAGACAGTGCTGCAAAATCTAAAGTTAATTGTTTCCTACATTTTGCAAGTTTACCTGTTTTAACCTTAATTTTATTCTGACACATTATTAATGTGAAATTATTATGCTGACAAAAATACCTTACAATAGGACACAGGCCAGAGACATTCTCATTAAAACATAATTGATTCAATCTTTGTACTATGATTTAACAGAGACCTTGGAACATGTTGTATTAAAGAAAGTCTGGGTAGTCAAACTTTGCAGAAAAAAAATGTTTTCCCATCACATTTTGAAGCTCCATTTCTGGCCAAAGATAGCATTGCATTTGAAAAGCTACATCTTTCCATGGCACAGCCATATCACATGAAGATATTCAGGAGCCACGGGGAAAGAGACAAGAAAGCACTTCTGAAGGAGAAGACAAAGTACAAGATGCAAGTTGTTGGGTACCAAAACTGAACATTAACTGCTGAAACTCGGATCTGTTTAAGCTTTCCAGAGCTGAGAACTGTAAAAAACCTGAAATTTACATATCAATGCACATCCACAGAGTACAGTGTCCAGTTTGGAAGTGCTAATATGTTCATAAGACTCTGAAAAGCCCAGAGGAGAAATGCTGTGCTCTGCTATCAGAGGTGAGCTCATACCATAAAAAATTAAGCCAAGAGAGGTAACACATATGCACCAAACCATAACCTTCTAAAATGACTCCCTGTTATTTCCCTTAATAATTTATGTGCAATATTTGATTTGCATTATCTTATTTCTTGTACACTTGAGAATGAAAAAAAATACTAAACTAGCTCATAACAGGTGTATGATCTGTATAGTAATGATAAAGTAAGCACAGCAGGAATTCTCTTTTTAAAAGAAAAACCTGCAGCTATGCAATGTGGGTATGTCCACACATTGTTCCAGTGATTTTAAATGTAGTTTTCAATGTATGAGCAAGGGAGGTGCTGTGAAGTCCCAGCACGTGAACAGAAGCCACCTACCAAAATCCTGATTTGGGCAGCAAAGACCAGTCAAACAATACCAAATATAACGTGCCTCATGAAAAACACATGGGAGGCATGAGGGGAAAGCATGATGAAGAATTTAGGATGATTTCTTTTGTTTGCCTTTTGTGCAGGGAATACTTCATGAAGCTTTAAAACCTAGATGTGTATTTGCACAGAATAAAATATTTGCTTACTGCAAAGGTTTACAAATAGTAGTCATTTGATGGAACTTTTTGTTACACTTATTATTTTGATTTAAATACTAGAATCCATACGTAGAGAAAGATAAATATCTGCTAATATAAACCTATTAATAGATGCAAATAGAAATTAAAATTTGTCTGGTTTTTCCTGTTCTGCCATAAAGTACCTTTTATATTTCAGCTGAAATAAGCATACTTTTTTAATACAGTATTTTCTGTTGGCCTTGAGATTATTTTGGCACAAGTTTTGTAAATAACACATTTATTATCAGATTTTCTTCATTGACTGGATTTTTTTTAAACTCTAAGTCCCTGCAACTCTCTTTGCGAGAATAAAAGGATGTTCTCTCGTAATATAATTAAAAACACTGAGGAATTTTTTTCAACTAGTAAGAATATTAATTGGGTTCGCCATCAAAATGTGATAACATGTAAAATATCTTGTTAATGCTCCATAATTGCACTGAGCTTTTCAACTTCAAAGCTCTTTACATGAATTAAGTGGATGTCCCTGGAGGCCTTAAGCAACATTTTCTTTGCCTTCAAAAAGAAGATTTGTACCAGACACAAGCTTTGTGAAAAACACAAGACTGGGCTTTGTTTTTTCAGACTACTGCCATTGCACAGTGAGATAAAATGCCACTACCATTTTGCAGAGGGAGAAGAAAGGGGAACTTAATGGGACCATCCGTGCTCATCTCAAAACTCTGTACTTTACATTGGTAGCGATGCACTAAGACAGTGAGAGACAAAATGCAACTCAGTTTTCCAGAGCCACGCTGACATACATTTCAATAATTTCTTTACTTCCCCTCCAAAGACCAAGCTGTTGAGAGTCCAGTGATTACCTCCTACTGCAACCACCGACATACGGCGAGCTTGCTCAAGCCCTCATGAAGAGAAAAGAAGCATTTGCTACAATTCAGCCAAAGGCTGTTATCTGGTATTCACTTTGCTTCATCAAAAGACATTTGAAAAGTCCCAAAACCCAGGAGGGAAATGGTTATTCCCTTACGTCAGATAGACTGAAATCTATCACATAATGCTACGCAGTATTTTCACATTGAACTGTCTTCTTAACTTGCTACAAATAAGAAACTGCTACAGATGTTTACAACTTTGGTGCTAAAGAATGAGTATTTTTTCAGCACCCTTTGCCATTTGTGGTGAGTACAGATAAGATCAACAAGTATTACTCTTTGTACTTACCATGTGATTTTTTTGCCACTTCACCGGACACAGGGTGTAATACATTGGGTCTTTTTATTGCTCAAATAGAAAGTGCTCATTACCTATTTATGTTTATATATAGGAAAAAACAAAGAGTTATTACAAGGGGCATACTTCACACTGTTGTAGTGGTTGATTTCCTCAAGATGGTTTTCTGGGGTTTTGGCGCAGTTTGTGGAGGCACAGTTGCAGGTCTTGGAGGAGGAAAGCTGTTACTGGGACTTATCCCCAACCCTCCATTTTCCAGAAGAAATGGAGGCAACGGAGGTGGAGGAGGTGGCAGAGGAGGGCACTGGTGTGGCGGCTTCCCCGCAGCCCGGGCCGGCTCGCCGTGCAAGTGCACCTCTCTGTTTTTGATGTTATACCGAACGTCACAGTCGGGGCAGTAGCCGTGGTACTGCACCTTTTCGCTGAACCGTACGCGCTCCCTGGCTCCCGGCTGCGCGCACCGCTCCTTCTCAGCTCTGTGCACCAGGGGCTGCATCGCCACCTTCTCCAGGCTGGCGCTGGCCAGACAGCACACATCCCCGTTGGGGATGCGGCCGGGCCCCACGGGCAGGCCCCCGTTCCGCAGCAGCGTGCCGTTGGTCTTGACCGGGTTGGCCACAGCAGGCACCCGCGGAGGCTCGTCACACCTGACCGGCGTCAGCCGCGGCGGAGGCGGCGGCGGGTTCGGCTTCCGCAGCACGGTGAGGATGGCGGAGGGGTGCGCGGGGGGCTTGATGAGGGGCGCGCTGCCCCGCACCTTCACCTTCTCCAGGCTGGAGGCCGTTGTGCTGCTGGAGCTGCTGTTCAGCGTGTCTGTCTTGGAACTGTCCGTCATCTCATCCTCCAGCTGCAGATCACCTGTCAGCGTGTCAATCTGGTCAACCACCTGCACAACAGCCAGAGTGAGAACAGTGAGAAAAGTGTAACTCAGAGAAGGCACAGCAAAACAAAGCCATTCTCCACTACCAGTTTGTCCGCCCCAGAATGGAAGCATCTAATTTTTTTGACCATTATTTCTTTTTTCTTGTCAACGTAATAAAATAATGATAATAAAAATGACAACAACAATAATGATACGGATGGCTAGTTTGCTAGCTCATCACCTGAATACAAGAGAAATATAACGTGAAAACAGTCTAGAATGAAATTCCCTTTCTTTCCCTCCAGGGTTTACTTGGTAATATCACAGTGAGTGAAGTGTAATTCTTCAGTATTATGCTTTGCCTTCCAGTGCAGGAGGAGACAAAATTGTTCAGCTTTAGCTTCTGCATGACAGCTTCTGAACCAAAAAATTCTGCAGAGTATATCTTTCAGCTCTGACCTTTCAAATACTCTAGGTTTAAATATGCATTTTCTGTATAGGTGATATTATACACCTAGAATTTTAAGTTTGATACATAATTTTCTGACAATATTTTAACATAAAAGAGACTCTGAGAAATTCTCTCTTGCATTATCTCCCTTTATGATTATTTTCCATAAGATCTGAAATCCTCCAAAACAATCCTTAAATAGCATTTGCTGAGAGAAAATGTTGCTTAGTTTCCACTCACAAGTATTTAAGAACTCATGCATTTTATTTGAAGTTTTCCTCTACCTCCCAGAATTCTGTTTTTAGATTCTACGTTGTTAGATCTTTTCTAGTCTTCAAGACTCCTTTTTCTACTGATTTTTTTTTATCCGGCATGAAACCAATGGTGCGTTTACTTGGCAGAGAAGTTCTTCATATGACAATTAAAAGCCCTTCCTGAAAACTGCATTTAACTCAGTACCCAGGTGAACAACTGTAGTTACAAGCTACACATAACTACAACAGGTACCACAGGAAGTAGCACTGGTACACACTTAAAAACTGATCTCTGTCTTTCACAGCCTCACAGGATGTACATAAAATAATCGGTAGCTGAAATGTTGCTAACTAACTTTGGTGCATGATGAAAAATCTGTGCCATAGCTTGACGTCCTTGAGGAGATCTATGATGTTCTGGAGGAAGCAACTCAATACATCTGAAATGAAACCAGATGCGGCCATAGTGCCACAGAAACTTTCATTTCTACTTCCTGCTTTCAGCAATTCGATGCTAGCACTACTGATTTCAAACTAAGACTATTTTATGGATATGAGCCATATATTAATTGCAAAAAAAGTGAAAATTCACTACTGAAGGCAGTGGTTCTTTATTTAGTCAAACCAGTCACCCACTTATGTGCCCAGCAGTAAAAGGTAAATGCTAAAAGCAAAACCACCAAGAAAGGGAAAAGCACTCCAGCTTTCACCGGTCATACAGTAAGCAGAGTTGCATAATACAAAATCAATAAAAATTCATATGAATCAATTCAGTTTAGTGCTTTCCTTCTCCTAAAACCAGCAAACATGCAAATAACCATCATTCAGAGAGCTTTCAAGCATCTTTGAACAAACTTTACAATAATTTTTCTCTAAAAGGCCAAATATACAACTCATTTATTCAGTACTCCAAGCCCAGTATCTTGCATTTAAATTTCTTTTTTTCCTCCAAAAAAAAAAAAAAACCCCAAAACAACAACAAAAAAAACCCCGCAAAAACAAAAAACGCATCCAAAAAAACCCAAACTCTTAAAACACAGACATTAAATTCCTGAAATAGTAAGGATTTAAATAATTATTCTAGAAGTTGAAATGTACAGTTGAACCCTAGAAACTGTTAGATCCCACACATCCCCTCCAGGGTACAGCATATAAACTCTTGAAAATTTCAGAATACGGGTAGATAAATCCCATCTGTACCAAAATTCATTGCAAGAATGAGAGTTTACAGGTGAAAGAATTTTTATTATCACCTGCCATTACATAGGCAAAATAAGGCAGAGAGAACTCAGAAGGAAACAGGAACAAAGAAAAGGAAGTCCAGTTCTGGACCACAAGTCTTAAATTTAAACATGCCTCGGCATCTAAGTATGGATTTGTGTAAATATTAGGGTCTGCCTATACATATCTAAATATCCTACTGCTTCCTATCATATTTTATTAAACTGTAACAGCGATAGAAGGGATTGATGCAACATAAACCCAAGAAATTTCTTGGCAAGCAAAGAAATAGAAAAATTATGTATTGCAGAGCAAAAATGTTCTCAAGAGTAACAGGGAAGTCTGTTATGAACTACCCTTCAAGTTAATGACTACAAGAGTTTATCTCATGCCTTCTGGGGAAATGTGTAGTACACATCAAAATTTTTTTTGTCACTTATCCATTTGTAAAACATAAATCCAGCATGAAATGGCTCTGAACACAACAGCACAGTTTATCTGTCCAGATTCATTCCCACCACGAGCTCTGAGTCTGTGTACTGTTTTTTTCTTTTGCTTTTTTGTCCCAGAAGGTAAAATTCAAATAAGATGAAAAAACAGCATGAGAACCCGTAACTGACACACTGGAACTGCTGTAGTTAGAAAGAAAAAAACAGCCCTTATTTCACAAAGCATATTCTATGGACATAAGAAAGAGCATATTAATTTTTAAAAAAGAAAAAAAAAGCTGCTCTAGTTGTGCAGAAATCTGTCCATTTTTTCAGTTCTGAATAAAACAGGATTTGATTCACATGTACAAATATTTGGGATACATAATTTCATAGTCCAAGGAGCTCATTAGCCACTGACTGGATTTGAGTTCTGCAGATATGCCCACTTCTACTCTGCCAGCAGTATCCTGAGGCTTCAAGCTCTGTAGAATCCACTGTGATGCTCCTGAATGAACCAGGATACCAGTTTATTCTTATCTGCTTTCTAGCTTGGTAGTGGACAGCAGTATTAGGTGCCCAGAGCTGGATTTCTCTATCAAAATCCAAGATTACAACCTTAATAACATGCACTTGGGCTCAGGAATTCTGTGCTGCAACTAACAGAGCATGGGGAACTAATCAGTAAAATCAAGTTCAGGTAAAAAGGAAAAAAATACTATTCAAGCCCAATTAACAACAACAAAAAAACCCCAAAACCCCCAAAAAAACCACTGAAGTTGGAAACAATTTTCAATGCAAAATATTTTAGAGTTAACCCAGTCCTCAATGTAACCAAATTTTTATGTAAAATTGCTTGAAAATATAGAGCTAGCATGTATTGTTTTTCCACTGAGGTCAAACTGCAGTTCCTGTTTAAAGGAACTTCAGAATCTAGTCCAAGAAAAGGTCATGTGATTATCAAAAGCAGCCTACGCTGACCTAATATTTATATTGTATGAGCTGTACTTGTAAGTTTTGTCTAGTTTTTACTTCCTCTGATGAAGGCCTTTCATGGGCAAATGGCCTATTTTAATTGGACCAATACTCAAAACTCCTTTATTTCTCACAGGATGCCAGGATGTCATTCTAAGAACCTAACTTTGTAATCGTAAGATTAAAACATTGCACAGAAAGTAACATGTACTTCTTGCTTGCATCCCTAAACTTCTCTGAAAAGCGTCTCTACAATCAGTCACAAACACATTTTTCACCGTTTCTTTGTGTTTCACTGTCTCTAATACACCTCCAAAAATACATCTATGTAGAGTTTTGTTGTCCCTTTACAAGAAATGCTTCACCAGGTTTGTTCTTCCTTTTATTTAAAGGGACATACCAACGTTCAGTGAATACATAATCCACTGTCTGCCCTCAATCCACCACAGACAATTGTTGAGCTTTTTTTGCAGCCCTTAAATAAAAAAGCAAATTGCTCTTCAGGAAGGAAATTAATATATACTTGGAGATTCACAAATTTTTAAGTTCACAGAAGTAATAAGATGTAATATTTCTTAAGGTGTCCAGCCATTTGCATTGATTTTTATGTTTTCCAAAGATTCACATGGATTTACAAACTAGATTTTTTTTTTAAATTGCTTGCTTCTGTACAGGCTAGCAGCTCTCAAAAAAGCTGCATAAGCAGAATGGAACTTATGTGATATTACTTCTGAGATGGAATAAGTATAATTCATACATTACTCTGTTGCACTACATCATAGCAGTGTGCAGCTATGAGATTTAAAAGTTTGCTGGAAGTTTACTAGAAAATGAACAGTTATGGTAAGATGCTGAATTTGATTTTAAATCAACCAGGATAAAATCATGTCACGAGACTAGTTCTCATTTTGAACTAAAGAAATTAGCAGTGAAATGAATAAAATTAGGTGGACAAAATAAATGGAATAAAATGTACAATTTTTTTTTACTTTTAAAGCAATGCCAAAAACTTGTGAAGTTTGACATATTGCACTTTATGTGCAAAAATTAACTACCTGAAAAGCCACAAAAATAAATATGCTATTAAGAATAAAACAGCCATCAGCTCTACCATGAACAGGCTATTATTGTCTTTAAGTAAAATACTGGGAAATATGCTGTGTCAGTAGCTCTAACATCTCATGATTGCATCTCTAATCCTACAAGAAATTGTTCACTTGCTAAAATTAGTAGTGGAACCTTCTAGAGAAGCTGTCAAACCATTTACATTCACATCACTTTATTTTATTATTTCCTGTACAGTTACTAGACCTTTGTTGACAAAAATGAGTATTCAATCTATATGGGGAACATGAGATTAGCTCAGCAGCTCAGATCATGCTGCTAATAACACCAGAGCTGTGGGTTTGATCCCTGTATGGGATGCACTGAAGAGCTGGCTTTGATGACTTTTGTGGGTCCCTTCCAACTTAGAATATTCTGTGATTAGTTCTGCGATATCTAAGGACGCAAACAAAGCCTCTTTCCTTCTAAGTGCCTGTAAAACCCGAATCACCCCAGAGTTAAAAACAAATGAAACAGAGGTCTCTGTTAACAGTGAGAGAACCAATATCACCCTTTACAGCTTAAGTTGCATAACAGCAGAACCTTTTTTCAGGTGCTTATATTTCAGCTTCAGCCGATCCATGGTCCTATCTTTTGTATTTTTCTACAGCAAACTTGTCTACAGTGCTACCTGTCCCCTTCCCTTCCCCCAATCCCCAGAGAACACAGCTTCCAGGTCAAGAAGAAACAGAACCAAAATTAGACTAGAAACAAGCTTATAAAGTTGCATAAGCTAAAAACTTGCCAAAAGAAAGCAAAAGAAAAGCTGCAGCAGGAGAGACAAGTGGTCTACTTAGTAAAATATTGTGAAAAATGACAAAAAGCAAGTGCTCAAGCAAGAACACTAGAAAAGTCACACAGAAATATTTGTGTAGAACCTTATGCCATTCTTAAATAATTTCTAACTCAAGAACTTCCTACCAGATTTTGTATTGATCTCGACATACTTATCTCCAGTGAACATGCCTATATCTGCTCGAACCTGCATCAGCTTTTGGCATCTGTAATATCCTCCACTTACCCACCTTCATTACACAGATATGCCACCCACACCTCTTTCTGCTTGAGAAAAAAAACCAGATGCTTTTGTACACAAAGTGCTTTATGAACTTGCATAATACTCAAGCTGTAGCTGTTTTGTGAAACTGCAGCTACAGAAGTCTTCTCAGTCTTGTAGCTGGGTAGCGGGTTGGTTTTTTCTTTGTTTTTACAACGTATTCATCAGCATCCTCATATATGAAGCTGTATTAGTAAGTAATGTCTGCTTATGCTAAAATACTGTAACATAGCACTGGGGATTAATTCAGTATTTGAGTAAATGCAAACTTCCAGGTGGATTAGTTCAGCTTTCTCTTACAGTAGTACCTCAGCAGCTCAGCCACTCATTGCAGCAGCAAAGGGCAAGGCTGGTGCGAAGCCTGTCAGTGTTAGGGCATCCAACAGATCAGCCCCATCCTAGGCAAAGTTAGTCCAGGAGACTGGACACCAAGTTAAACTGGAAATAAGCATGTCAATGAAAATGTAAGAACTATGCTGGGCTCTTTGAGAATCTTACTAGGTCATGAAAACTCAGCATCAGGATTCCAAATTAGCAGTTCAGATAAAGCAAACTGGGAAGCCCATATTCAAAATATTTTTTTAAAAAAATACTTTTTTTCCATGAAGAAATAATAAGGAAAAAAGAAGAAATTACAGCAAGCTGCTCCCCGCGTTCCCCTTTAAGAATCTGACATAGCCATTTGTCCTGTGAACCCTTTTGGATGAAGTCTCATAGTGATGCTGTTTGGAAGAACAGAGAGAGACATGAAGGCAGATATGTAGCATGTATCCATAGCATGATGAATAGTACAATTACAATTCTTGTCACACACAGAAGAATCCTGATAAAATTATGACAAACAAACAGAATCGCTGAAAAATAAAGTAACAAACCAACAAAATCCTTCTGAGAAAAGAAAGTTCAAATAATACTTGTAACAAAAAATAACTGTTGTAAAATATTAATTGAAACAAGTCAGCATTCCTTTTTAATGGCAACAGAATTTCACACTTCAGTGGAATACTGGAAATGAGTGATGTGAAATACTCACATCATCTCATATTTGGCAATATAGGAAAATAAATAATTTCACTAAAATAAAGAAGATTAAATCTGTTTTGTCACATTTAGATTATCACAGAATGATGATACTTGTCTTAAGTACTTGATTACTCTGGCAAGTAATGCAATCATTTCACATGTAGCTTGTTACCCAGGCTGTAAGACAAACTGCAACTCAGGCTCAGCACTGTGTAAGCATAGCAAACCAGGCCATGGGCTTGAAATAAACAGCAAGTGCAATGTATGTCTGTATGGGCAGCAGTGCTAACCAGCTAACCAAGTTAACCCTGTGAAACCCTGGAATCTGTTCAAAAGCAGATTGTGAGAGCAGCAAGTAGGTCTGGTACAGCTTGTCCTGAACACTGAAAAATCCCTCAGAACTAAGATTTTAAAAGGGCTTTTAAATACTAAAGAAATTAATGAAGATTGCATTATAAAAAATAATAAAAAAGGGAAAATTTGATTTCACAACTTACAAAGAAACCTGGAACTTAATGGGAAATTAGCAATTGTTCCTCTACCGTTAGACTGATTTCACTTTTACTCCTTTCTTTTTCTTACTCTGCAAATTTAGGTTTGACACAGTAGATGCAGCCTGCGTGACTATTTAAGAAGAATACCCCAATTTTATCTTTATATTATTAGATAAGAAAGAAAAAAAGGATGAAGCTGGGCATGTCAGATACACATTTGATACTTAGTTCTGCATACAATTCTTTTATATTCATTGGCACAAAGAAGGAAATTTAAAAGACAAATTGCTAATCAGTATTCTCTGCCTAAATATGAATGTAAATAAAAATAAAAAGTCTTCCCCATAGAAAACTCAGGAGAATTAATATCGAATCCTTGTTTACATGTTTCAGAATACTCCTTGCAGCTTACTACTACTTTTCTTTCTCAAAACATGCAACAAAATTGAAAATGGCTGCATGTTGACAAAAAAAGAGGAATGTTTAATCTGTGCATTCTCATTACTGCTAATGTTTTCTGGATAAACATGTTGTAAACCAGCTGTAAATACAACAATACAAATCTTAGAGATTTTAGTCCCTACATAACAGCCTTTGATATAAACATTCACAATAACTACAAATACAGTGATTTGCCTAATTAGAAATCATATTAATTTAAATGAATGCTAAATATTTGTCCAAGCTGTTAACTATTAAGGTAAACAGAACATAGAAGTTCCTAAAAGTATGTTAATTAATGCTAACCATGGAGACTGTTGAGACTAGAAGTTCCTCTGTAGCATTAGAAAAATCACATATTTTCATAAATACTTTCCTAGGTAATCTTTTCAAATACATTAATAACAGCTATTGTTAAATAAAAAGAAAAGCTCTTGTAACATTATAGCTCTGAAAAATAATTTGAAATATTTAGCATACCCAAACAGAATTTGCTGAGAAGCTGATAAACAATTCCACTGCAATTCTTTTGTTAATGCTAGTCTTAAGTACTAGGTATATTGCTCTAACTTTAAATGAACCATCTCACTATGCAGAGTATTAATTGGCATCCTTCCTTTTCCTCTGGCCCTCTAAAAGAGATTCCAGAAATAAATTTTATCATCCTCTTATGCTGAAACCAAAAAAGACATTTTCCAAGAACAGCCAAAATATCTTTTCTGAGACCACATATTAGGCTGTTGGATTTTTTGATTGAAAGAATTTTATTAGTAAAATACTACTTTGAGTCTAGATAGCCTCTGTATTTTAGTATTTCAGCCCCATTTAGGTTACACTTAAGCCCAAATGAAATGTGCAAAAAATTTACAATAATCTGAAAGTACTAATTCCTGTTGGACACTTATTAAAATACAGTTTCAACAGAAATGAACAGAACTAGAGGATTTAACTGAGTAGACACTGCTAACCAGTCCTTTTGTCTTCAAAATATGTCCCTAAATTGCACAATCCATTAAGTTGTAATTTAAATATTGAACAAATACAAGATTTAAAGCAAATTTTAGATGAAGCGACAGCATTCTCTGCTTTTTACACTCAAAAAAAATGGAAAGCCTGCTAATGCAATATAGTTTTTTCAGACACATCTGCAATACTCTTTCTGTTGATAAGTCCTGTCCTTGAAAGAGGTTCTGTTTATGCAACAGGTTGAATTATCTGCCTGGATAAAAACAATGTTATAGGCAATGATGATGATTATTAGAAAGTTTGCAACTTTATCTGCTGGGAGATCTTAAATGCACAGGTTCCCACCTCACCCTCGCCCTCCTGGTGAGCTGCCCCTAACACCTGGAAGTACAAACAGTACAGAAATTGTTCCAGGAATGAGAGAGCACAGAATATTTTGCAATAGTGACCCTATCAAAGGCTTCTTGGAACTCAATCTGACTTTTTCCATCTGGATGTACTGGGCAGAGTACATCACAGGAGATAGCCGATGGTGAGCTTACACCACCAATAAATGAAAGCAATGAATCAGCAAACTCTGTTAACAGAGAGAGTAATTGCTATCAACCATAAAGGTTTAGAATGAATACATGGTTGACTTTTAATTATTTGTTGCTCCAAGTTAAATGACCTTTGCTTGCACTGCATCACAACATATTTAAGTAATTTAATTAAAAGAAGATTTTATCTTAACGTTTAAGGATATAATTTTTTCAAATTCCTTTCAGCAAAATGTGCACACGAGAAGTATATACAAAAATAGAGTTTTATCTCATTTTTGGTTCTAGATATTAAACCTTTGTTTATTAGACATCTAAAACTGAGCTCTTCAAGTGATTGACTAATGTCTTGCAGACAGAGTAAACAAATTGTAGCTAAGTAATTTTTTAATAAATAAAATAATGAAATGATTTAACAATAATTACACAGTCACATTAGCATAATACGATCATTGTCAAGAGAGCTGTTTAACAAAATTCAAAGCAAACAAGGTTATGTTACATGTTTGTATAGATGGTCAGTTATTCTACAGTTAAAGCTGAATTTAATCAGTCACTTATTTTGGAGTTCAAAGAAAGCTGTCTATCAGCCTTCCAGTCCAAAAAGAAATTAACACATATCATAAATCAAGAATGCATGAGGAGCAATGGTGAAAGAGTACAGTTTATAGCTAATATTTGCAATGAGATACATCCTCATCCTCCAATTAAAAAAAAAAAAAAAAAAAGGGCAAATTAAAAAAAAATCAGGAAATCTCTAGCTCAGGTATTTTCAGCACTTTTGAAGGAGGGAGTAATTTCAGTGTGCCAAAAAACAATACTGCAGATGTTTTTTCACGCAAAGACTGTTAAATTTTTGTCCTTATAAGGCCATTGGCTTACGTTTTTGGCACAAGTAGCTGCTGCTCCAATTCTGTTTCTGGTTGCAGATCAGCTAGCTAATAACACAAGAAAACAGAAAGTTTTCTTGACTTTTGCATAACCTGCAAAGCTGCTGGGCCTGTTATGCCTGTAACACACTTACACTCCCAGCATTACTGAACTATTAAAAGAGAATTTGGGCATCACACAAGGTACATGGTGTTGCACTCAGTACCACGACACTGTGTTTTTACTGCTGGTGGTCCAGTTCATCTCCTGTGTATTCAGCTCAGAATCTTCTGCATCTCTGGCAGAGGTTTCCCTTGGATATAGTTAGTTTTGCCATTTTTAATGTAAAAGAGAGGCATGACTTACAGAGGTATTAATGAAAGGCTGAAGGTGAAATTCTGAAGAGGTCTAGATAAGCCAACAGTAGCAGAATACATTGGGCACAGAGTAGAAAACCACTTCCAAACTGATTTGCAAAACACAGTGGTGAGCAAGATGGGGGAGAAACTGTCTGTCTCAGTCATGCAAACAACAAACTGCAGCCAAGATTCAGTACAGCTACCACAAATTTCTAACCAAGACAAAGTCAAAATTATTCACTCCTTTAAAAGACTTGTAGATGCTTAGCCTTTGAAGCTTGGTTTTGCTTTTTGGCTTTCCAACAAAGCATTTTCAGTTGAGTTAGCATCTTATTAAAAATGATATTGAATATTTATTTTAAGTTTATTTATTTCAGTAATTATTTCTATAGTGATTTTGACAATATAAGGAAAATCTGATCCAAACCTCAAGACAAGAGGAAAAAAATAGCTGTCTATATTTGCTGCATCTTCCTTTCACAAAGTCTTCTGGGGTTTACAAGACATGAATACTTTTTCTTTCTTCTCCCCTTCCCTCTCCCCCCTCTCTCCCTCCCTTCTTTCTTTTCTCTCTCTCTTTCTTCCCTCCTCCCCTCATCCCCCCCAATATATCAGAAGTTCTGCTCAGGTCAATTACACAATGCCTCAAGTACTAAAGCATTTCTTTGATTGTCATTCACATTACTAATCCACTTTGAAGAGTCCTCACATCTTGTCCTTATAATCCCTTCCTTATAACTGTAGTACTTGTGGCAGCAGGAATGAAATGTTTTGTACCTAGTATTTTGAAGTGGTCCTTAGATATAAAGATGTAAAAAGTGGAATTTTCCCAGTGCAGCTGGCAGGATGCACAGAGAAGCACTAGAAAGACAGATCAAGTGCCCCCTTCTGCTGCTATTCTATGGAGGTCATCTTGGCTGGCTTTGATTCAAAGAAAAATGTAGTTCCACCATTCAAATGAACATGGCTGGTGAGAGGAGATGTTAACCACAAGAGACCTCTGGTGTATGCACTGAAAGATACCATGAATCTCATCACACATATTGCTATTTAAAATGTTATCAGATAGCACTGAACAAATAGTTGTTTCATTTTCTGGGCTATTAGTGAAAAGAAAATTATACAGGTAAGCCATAACTCATATTTTAATACTGAGACCTATTATTCTAGAGCCAATATTTTCATTTTTAGCAAAACAAATGTATGCTGCAAATGTAGACACTTGGGGTTCAGACACAAAAAATGGACCTGAATACCAAGGTAAAAAGCATATCTTTTTAACACAAGAAAGTGCTGCAAATGTGTGAAAAATATAATCTGTGTTTGAAAAATAAAGCAATTCTGGAAATGCCTAAAGAAAGGTAAGTATTGCAAATTATTTTAAAGTTTCAAATGAACATTATTAAAAATACTGGACTTGCACTTAATTTTTAAAAGGTCTAAGAAATGTTTTTACTAAGTTCAGTCAAAAATAAATACATTTACTTAAGCGCTGTAAGTTCTGAGACTTTAGGCACCTTTAAAAGAGAGAACCTTTTATACACAGCTAGGTAGATTGCATCTTTCTGGTAGGAATTAAGACATTTCTTTTGGGCTAGATGTAACATATTGAAGATGGTAATTCAGGGATGAGGAAAATTTAACATTAAATTAAATTTTTGAGTGCTGAGGGAAGTGGTAGACGATTCACCATGGATTTCCACAGTGGTAGCCCCTCTCTATCATACTTGAGAAATCATGGCAGTCAGGTGAAGTTCCTGACGAATTGAAAAAGGGAACCATAATCCCCTTTTTTAAAAAAGGGAAAATAGGAGACCTGGGGATATACAGAGCAGTTAACCAGGCAAGCTTATGAAGCAGATTCTCCTGGAAACCATGCTAGACACATGGAAAACAAAGAGGTGGTTGGAAGGAGCCAGCACGGCTTTACAGGCAGGAGATCTTGCCTTCTGTGATGGAGCTACAGCACTGGGGGATAAGGGCAGAGCAATTGACATTGTCTATCTGTACTTATGTCTATCTGTACAAAGCTTTGGACACTGTTTCACATTATATCCTTGTCTCTAAATTGGAGAGATGTGGGTTTGATGGATGGACACTTGGTGGATAAAAATTGCCCAGATGGCATGGAAAGAGTTGTGGTAAAGAGCTCCTTGTCCTCATGGAGACCTGTGGCCAGGGGTGTCCCCCAGGGCTGGTGCTGGGACTGATACTGGGACTGACACTGTTCAACACCTTTGTTGGTGACAGGGACAGTGGCATCAAGAGCACCCTCAGCAGGTTCCCTGATGACTCCAAGCTGTGTGGGGCAGCGACATGCCAGAGGGAAGGGATCCCAGCCAGAGGGACAGGCTTGAAAAGTGGGACTGTGTGAACTTCAAGAAGTTCAACAATGTATAAGCACAGGGTCCTACACCTGGGTCATGGCAATCCCAGACACACTCACACAGGCTGGGCAGAGAAGGGACTGAGAGCAGCCCTGTGGGGCAAGACTTAGGGATGGCTGATGGAAAACTCCACAGGAGCCAGCAGTGTGTGCTCACAGCCCACAAAGCCAGCCTTGTCCTGGGCTGCACCAAAAGCAGCGTGGCCAGCAGGGCGAGGGAGGGGATTCTGTCCCTCTGCTCTGCTCTGCTCTGGTGAGACCCCCCTGCAGGGCTGTGTCCAGCTCTGGGGTCCCCAACACGAGAAGGACATGGAATTGTTGGAACAAGTCCAGAGGAGA
>JAODLH010001589.1:717867-735933 GCA_027575645.1 Cossypha caffra | reverse complement strand
CTGTAGGGAAGCTGGAGAGGGATTCTTCATCAGGAGCTGAGTGACAGGACAAGGAGTAAGGGGTACAGACTGAAAGACAGCAGGTTTAGATTAGATGTTAGGAAGAAATTCTTCACTGTGAAGGTAGTGGAACAGGGTTGCCCTCCTGAGAAGTGGATGCCCCATCTCTGGTCATGTTCAAGGACAGGCTGGATGTGGCTTCAAGCAACCTCATGTTGTTGCCCCTGCCATGGCAAGAGAGTTGGAATTAGATGATCTTTAAGGGCTCTTCCAACCCAAACCATTCTCTGATTCTACAAATAAGATTTACACTCTAGAGATATAATTTCATACATTTAAATTACTGCCATCTAATACTTTATTAGTACAACATTAGTTGTACCATTACTTAATAAATATTGCTATTTAATATCTGTGGGATGTGAAACATACCAACTACCTTCTTAACCAAAAGTACTAAGGAAAATGTCAGGAGACAAAAAAACCTCAACCTTAATGTATAAACAAGGATCATAGTTGTTTGTTTTATGCCTAAAATCTATTCAGTTAAAACAAAAGCAGCTTTACAAAACACCACAGACATTGTTAAGTGCGTAGATTTTCTTAATCCATCTCTTTTATATGCATTTTTTTGCAAGTGCTGTTATATGCTTATATATAACATTATTTTACATTATTTTATTTTACACCTGTTGTCAAATATTTTTAATGTATCCTGATAACCTGGTGACGACTACATTTTTTTTTCTTCTTTCCTCTAGGTTAGTAAAATCCAAGGGCAGAATTACATTTTTAGCCTAATAGTTACAATAGTGACCTTCTTGCACTGATAAACCATTACCAAAAAAAATGGGTCCACTGATAATTCCTCTCCCCATGCTTACAGCACCTAGTTTTGTTGCTCCGGGTATCTCCTAAAGTATTTTTAAGATCAAATATTTCCCTCATGTCCAGATAAGAACTGTAAAAACAACATCATGATACCGCAAAACCAATGCCACTAAGTCCTTCAACATACTCCTATCCATTGGTATTGCAGCAGCATAAATACTAATTTCTTTTTTTAACAGAAAAATAAAACCACTTTGAATGTAGTTGCTGCATATTCATATACTACACAGGTTATCCTAAAGGAGATCACAGCAAATAGGAGTTTGCCCAGTGGTTTCTAATTTCCACCTCTGCTACTCATGTAACTGCTGTGTTAACTCAAGAAAGGAGCTCCATCTTTATGTGGTACCATTTTTCTCTTTACTGTTTATTTCTCATCCATTTACACTGTATGCTCTGGAACAAGGGTAACACTTCTCATTTGCAACCCTTCCTGCAAAATGTGTGCTACTTTTTACTATTATTCTGCTAGGGTACTGCAGAGTGGAATGTTTTTGGCTAATTTTGTTGGCTAACAGGATCACTCAACAGCAGGATAAACAAAACACTTACAGTCAAGTACAAAGTGTAGATGTTCTGAAGTTCAAATACCCTTTTAATTGACATTTCCTTGCAACATATGCATTGGAACATTTATTTAGAAAAAGAAAACAACCAACAACAAAACAAAACACTTACAATTCCCTGCATCTAACAATATATTGGGGAGTTATGTTTTAGATAACATCTATTGTAAGCTATTGTGGAAATTACATGTTTTCCAGAGCCAAGTGTAAGTATATGACGTATTAGGTTATATAAAAGTCTCCATGGCAATTCTGAACACATCAAACCATTTATGACCACTGATATTCTCACAGAAACTGATCAGCACACCCAGGACTGCTTGGGCTTTAGATCTTTAGATCATTCAAACATTACACATATCTGCCTAAGAAGTGATATAAACCACTTGTCTGAGAGTCCAAACTTCAAGAAAAAATGAAGATCCTCTTTTTTTTAAAGAAATCCAAAATAAATATACATCTTAATTGAAAGATTAAACATCTCCCTGCATATCCCTGCATAAGAGTTTTAGTACACACAGGAACAGCTGTGTTTAATGCTACTTTTAGCATTAAACTACTTTTTCCCACAGAGGAATATCAGAACTCATATTGAGTATTTTTTCCAATCAACAAAAATAAACACCGCTATGATGCCTCAGTGACTAGCAAAAACAATTATATGCTACACAAACATGCATTCATTTCAAAGCAGAAATTATACAAAATATTTAAAAAAAACTCCATATGTTGAATCCATATATACAAACAGTCATAGAAGAAAGGTAATGAAGCAAATTAAGCATTAAAATTGCTCAGCTTATTCATGAGATTGCATTGTGTGGGCTGCCTTATGCACAAGTACATAAACAATTTAAAATCTCCAGCACCTCTAATACACAAAAATATAAATCCCAGAACAAGAATAATGTAATGTACCACAGATAGGTAGTCATGGTAGCATTAAACAAGAAGAGAGTAGAAGACAGAGAATTTATGTTTGGTTTTTGAGGGTTTTTTTGGTGGGGAGGTGGGTTTTTTTGTTTTGTTTTTTGGGGTGTTGTTTTGGGGCTTTTTTTGGGTTGAATGGTTGGTTGGTTGTGGGCTTTGTTGGATTTTTTTTTGTCTGTTTGGGTTTTTTATGTAATAATCATGAAATCATAAAAGTCATTGTGGTATATAGTAAAGATTTTACTCCTACTGAGGCAGAAAATATTCAGGACTTTCAAAAGCTTAGCAAGGAAAAAACACCCTTATGTCCAGACTATCTGAGTTAACAGGCAGAACAGAGTCTTGACATGTAAAAGATTAAATCTTTACAGCATTACAACTGTAGTGTGATTTATTTAAGAATGTACACCCAAATTACAGACAATGAAACAAAGTTTTAGTTCCCTCCTTAACTAAATCAACCTATTTCTAGTCACTGACATCAGATTCTGATTCTGCAGGTGAAACTACGTTCCTTACTACCAGTAAGTGTAATGAGAGGATGGCAGTGTTATTTCAAAAAAGAGAAAGAGAATAAAGAATGCATCATGATGACATAAAGGAAACAATAAAAAGGGGAATCCATGAGCCAAGATGCTGTAGAGACACAGAACATGTTCATTCATGCTGACAGTTTTTACTGATGGAGTGAAAGAGAGCTGCAGAGCATAAGAATCTGTATTTTTTCTTCACTGAACTGTAGTAAAGAGTGAATCCTTATTAGGAACAAATAAATTAATACAGTTCTTTACATTGCCATTAAAAGCCATAGAGTTATATTTAATCTTTTTCTGTAAGGGCAGAGTTTAAATAAGAGAATTCATGAACACACAAATAAATAATTCCAGGTTGTGGCAACTAATCTTCTAAAGAATACATATTTAAGAGTCTGTAATTATTTATTGTATCCATAATAAACCAGAAGATTTTACTGAAAACTATACATTAGAGCTTAACCGAAAAAAAAAACAACCCTAAGCTTTTCTAGACACTGAAGTGCATCTCACTTCCTGATTAACATGTTTTCTTACAAAAAGCAGCAAGCAGTAATATCTTTGTAAGCCTGGCTGACGTCTGAAACAAAGTACTCTGGCTTTCAAGAGTACAAGATCTTTACTAAGCAAGAATTAAGAGGAAAAGGACAAGGATTTTTGGTTTTATTTCTTTCCAACATTCTGGGCAGTTCAAGTCCTTCATATATATCTACTTTCTTCTCTCAGTAAGATGAAAACTTTGAGAGAGAAAAAAATTCAGACTTGCTCATCCAAATTCTTTACTAAAACCAGACATTCCAACTTCTCATTTTGTGCATTCTACCACAAAAAAAAAAAAAAAAAAAAAAAAAAAGAGGCGAAAATTAATTCTTGTGATCTCCAACGTCAGGAAAGAAATCATTTCCTTTCATCACAGAAAATGAAGACATAGCTGTCTTTGATCCATGAGTTATGAAAAGTTTTGATCAAAGAAGCAACATTCAATGAAAATAAAATTAAATTCTATTTTCTGTTGTCTCACATTGCCTTCTCAAATATTTTGAAATATATTATATGCAAATATTGCAGATATTCATTACACTGCCCACTTCTATCACATTATTTTTAATCCTCCACCTTGTTCTGATTAAGCATGTGATCAAAATTAAACACAATTTTCACAATTTTAATATCTGAAACTTCAGACACCTATTTGCTTTTCAAATCTTTCACTGTTACCTTCTGCTAAACAACTTTCCTGCAGTCATGGGTTTGGTAAAAAAAATTTAACATTTGAGCCAAAGCAAGAGCAAAACCATGTTAGTTCAAAGCATAACTGACATTTACATTGGCCAAATTTTCAAGCAGGCTTTACTGAATAAAAATTATGTTATTAAAATGCACTACTAAAAGAAAATGAATGCTTTTTTCCATTGAGCTCCTGTTCTGCTCACCAGCACAAGCTACTATGTTCACATTCTTAAAATTTGAAGATGGGGATTTGCGAATTGCGATTGTTGCCATGACATCAATGTTCCAGATTGCATCACTGCATAGGACTGCAGTAACTGCACTGACAGCACTAAACCAGTCACTAAAGCTTTTCACACAACACTACCATGCATGTGCAACATCCAAGCAGCTACCAAAATGCAAGAACCATTCAGAGTCCTCAAACCTTAGCAATCATTATAGCACCCAACTCCAAGAAGAAATAAACATGCTGTCTAATGTTCTATGCTTCAAAGTTAAAAGCTACACAAGTCTTAATGACTTAGTGTATCACTGAATGATAGATAGTATCTTCCTGTTCCGACAATAAGACAGTAAGAGAATAAGCAAGAATGCATGTTTGCATGAGGAAGTGCAACATACCTGGTTGTCTTGGATGTCTGACACCCAGGAACACTGAAATAGGGAGACTGAAAGGAGAAAACTACCCTACAGTGATTACAGCCATATGAAATTAACACTACTTTACAAATCAGCCAGTTATCCATATATATCCATACTTCCTCTTTCTCACTTTTGCAAGTACAATACTAACAAGATGATAGAAGGAAGACTTTGAAGATCAAAACTTCTAAAAGATACGCTAATCTTTTAATTTAACTTAAAATCTCTCCCGAGGAGAAATGGAAAAAAACTTTTCATCATCTGACTGTAAAGTGGCTGTGAAACATACTGTGAAGCGCTGGCTTACCTTACCCTATTCACCACTCCTGTACCAGCACCATTTACAGCTGCCAGGCAGCACAATCACCCTCACATGTGCGCAAGCACTCCCCCTGTGCTGCCCACCGGCCACCCACACTGCATCATCAGGCATCCTGTTTCACAACAGCTGTAGAATTCTGACCTAACCACGTTCAGTACACCTTGAGGGCAAGCCTAACTCTTCTGGCAGCAAAGCTATGGATCAACCTGCATCATGCCAATGAAAGGAAGCTCGTGCTGCCTTGTGGTCTCTGCTGCTCTTTTGCACAGCTGTGCCTGTGGAAAAGCCTTCCCCAGCGGCCTGTGACAAAGGGAAGAGAGACTTAGAAAAGTCTTTGCCAATCAAGACAGCAGAAGACTTCACTGTAGCTTTAGAGCTACTTCAGACATCAAAAGTCATTTACATGAACTTGAAAGTAAGTAAGCAACATCTCCAGTCTCCAGGGCTAACCCTGGATGAGCAATGCTTGCACACTTTCCCCCTCAGCCCTGGAATTCCCAGCTCTGGACACAATCCTGCATTTTCTGTTAGTTCTCCTGAGATACGTGGGAGATGTATCTGGAATCCCTTACCAACTCGTACTCTACTGAAGTTTCCCTTGTACCCCTGTCTATTAGTTTTGGGGACAGAACAGTCAAAGCTTCTTTGTCCCTTGCAATGCCATAGATCATAACCAGGATTGGTTCTGAGGGAGGATTCTGTGAAATGATTTTATTAACTTCTGAATCTTAAACCGTAGAAAATAATTTGTCTGTACTGAAGGAAAGAACTGTCAGTATAAGAAAAAAATCTAAAGATATAGTCACTGCTGAAAAATAAGTGTTCTTCTAATCTGATTTTTGAATGCCCTAAAAATGACATTGTATCAAAAGATAGATACATTTGACAAATATACACAATTTATTGTGTTAGTACAGTCATACAGTATAGCTTTACTTACTGTTCTGAAGAGTAGAGTAGATGTATTTGCATTATCCTTTGCATTATCCAATTCAACATTGTTTCTTATTACTCTTAGTCTGCATTTGCACCAAATAGTACTACTGATAAGATCCCAGGGTATTTTACTGATTAGAAGAACTTCAGAAACAAGTCCTCACCTTCCCACACCCCAAAAAGGTCTTGTTTGCAACTACTTGTAGCTCTTCCTGATGTTGTGTATGTTGTTTTTTAATTTTATGTCAATTTAATGAGACTGTGGAGTGTTAGGAGTGATATTATGTTACAAAAAGCAGTCTAGTAAATAAATTTTAGTGAGATTTTCTGCAGCTGCAAGAGGACTCTAGAAGGTTGGCTGGGTTATGTGAAAGGTTTTGTGTAACACATTACTTGGACTATTTTTATTCACCTTCAAGAGATGAGTAACTGCCCAAGCAGAAGCCATAGAATTATGCAAGTTCACACACCAGTAAAAATATTACATTTGTCAAAGTAAGTGTTTGACTAGCTATTCTTAGGAGCATGAGAGAAAAATTACTAACACAATTTCGTGCTTCCACTCCTAGAAATGCTGGCCTAGGTCTATAGTCAGAAAAATGACCTGGGTTTATTTCCCTGCAACACTTCTTACATACCAGAGAAGATTTATGTAAAAAGACCTAAGAGTACCCAGAACAGTCATTACTATTTCCTTTGAGAAGATAGAGCCAAACATGAGTTCACTTTCTAATATATTTCACAGGTCAAATGGCATTTGTGAGGTGACTGGAAATGAAAATAATTATACAGAAAATTCACTGGAGAACTAGGGTGCTGACAGAAGGCTCAAAGCCCATTTCATAATAAAGACCTCGTATTTCAGGACGTGTTGACTAGCTGTGTACGTCCAGGGATATCATGAAAAGCCAGGAATTTTAACTGCTTTTAAATTCAACAAAAGTGGGAATATGTCATTTAAGTATTTCACCCTTACTGAATATACTTCTTTATCTCAAAAACATTAATCTCTGCTGTATTTATCCTGTGAACAACAAATGCAGTTTGTCATAAAACAGGACTGTTTTTCAATTCATATGCATATTATATATGGTATATTATGAACATTGACACAGACTCATGCATAAACACAGGAAGTACTCAGCTAATTCCTTGCAACTACATGCAAAATAATAGTCTACAAAACCACAAAACGCCTAACTATGACAACTAACAAAGAATGAACCACAAGGAAAAATTTAGCTGGTGGTAGTGATGGGGAACATATAGTCACCCAGAAATTCATTTTGTCACTAATGAAAAATAAGATAAACCCCCTATCTTAAAGATGCACATTCTTTTCAGAGTATGGTACACAGTGTCTGAACGTGGTAGCATATTGGATCATTTGAAATCACCTAAATTGTTTTCAAAATGTAAAAGCTTCTGAGAGGTTTTTAAACTATTAAAGCACCAAATAGATCTAAGAAAGTCCATATATAAAGCACCAAGGTCTGATTCCCAGATCTCATTTGTAAGGACCCGGGCACCTAATAAGCCAGGACCATAAGGCCAAGGAAAGAACCTACAGGTAAGGACAAGGCAGTGAGGAGAACAGTGAAGTGGCTGGAGCAGCAGCTGCTCCAGGGGGAACTTCCAGGCTTTCTCATGCACTACCTGTACCCCCTGCAAAGGCTTCCCCATGCACACACTGAGGCAGACACCATCCTAAACTTAATTAGACAACATAAAATAAATTAAAAAAACAAACAAACAAACAAACAAAAAAACGCCAATCATTGTGCCTTTCAATTTTTTACAGCAAGGGAGGGAGCAAGGTGAAAAAAAATCAGGTCCTGGGAATCAATGAGTAATGTGGACAGTCGTCCCAGCCCAGGAAACTGAAAAACTGCAATGTCAGTCTGCTGCTCTACAGAAGAACTAACAAAATTAAAAAGCTTTTTTTCCCTTTTCTCTCTATGCATCTTATTACATAGAAAATAATAGAAGTGTATGCAGTGATGTCAATCATGGGAAATGCTCATAAAAGCACAGCAGTTTGGGACATTTAAAAAATAGCTTGACAAAGCATCGCCAAGATCTTATGCAGTAAAATTTCATGCAGGATCATCACAAAGGACTTAATAAGCCTGATTTCCATAGTTGAGGCTAGAGCTCCATGTTGACTACTATATGACTACTGTTATAGTAACAGCATATATTACTGAAATTCCATGCTCAGATCTGTATGCTGAATTCACAAAAAGGCATTTATTAATTCATTAATACTTGTGATTACAGATGACCTATTTACTTTTTAATGAAAAGAAAATCAAGTGAGTTCACCACTAGAAATATTAAGACTATGACTATGTAAATTTTCCTTTAAACATCCATCCTACAAACCCAGAAGAAAATTTATTTGCTGCTCAAAATCAGTGATAGATTAATAACCACCACAAGAAAGACAATCATACTAATCTTTTACTCAGTTTTGGTCCTCCTTTGTAGGGGAGGAAGAAATAGGAATGCCCTATAGATATGTTTGCCTAGCAAAAGATGCAAAGAATATAGAAACTGTAGAGGAGATTGAAATGAAAGCAGTGTTTGACTGAGTGGATGGAGAACAACTATATGGATGCCTGAAGGTCTTCTCCCTTTGTTAAGATAATGCCAGTTGCTCCAAACATACCAAAGAGCCAGGAGAGACCCCCTCCTGGCATGACAGGAAGGGTCCAAGATAAGGTTTAGAGATAAGAAAGTAGTAAAACATGGTAATGCAGCGATTCCTATAGGTTGTATGTAAATGTTAGAGAATTTGCGTCTTGTACTAGATTGGTTAGTGAAAGAGCAGAATATTCAACATAGAATGAGATTTAAGACTTTGTAAAAGGAGACCACACTCTCTCTTACTCTTACACCCTGGGACACCCTCTCACTCCCTTGCTCTTGTCCCTGCACCCTCACCCTTGCTTTTATCCCCTTTGTTATCTTACTCCTCTGGGCCTGCTTTGAGCTGCGTCTGGCAGCTCCCAGCTAAGCCCTTTTCACCCATGCCCGATGTAATAACTGCAAACTTCAAGACCAGAGTATAGAGAGCGTCTGAGTTTGTCCTAACCACAAAACACCACCAGCTCCTACATTCCTTATTGCCACTTTCCAGCTAAAACAACAGCCTGCAACACCAACTTCTTAGAAAATTACTAAGGTTTACACTAGACTGACCTCCACACAAAACTGCTTAGTGTGGTGTGGAAGATCCTCCTGGCAGAAACTTGCTGAACGGGGCATCATTCCTCATAACTCCTTTTCTTTCTCATGTTACCCCCCAGAAATTTTTAACAATGCCTGGAATCTTTGTGGAACAGATATAGGAAAAAGACAATTAAAACTTCAACAATTGCTTTGTGATAAAGAGCACCATGCTGCTTCTATTTTCAGTAAGATTTAAAAATCAGAATCAGAGGAACACCCCCAACCACTTTTTGTTTTAAGATGAATAGGCTCATAATCACGATTGTTGTTTTCCAAATAAACTTTAACCTTACACATTACAAAGAGTTAGAAATTCCCTGAATACTTCAGTATGACTGCACCAAGCTGAAATGCAATGCTTTTTCTCCTTTCCTTTCCTGTTTCTCCTTTACTCCTCTGTCACTGATGAGAAGATGTTACAAATTCAGTTAAGAAGGGTCCCAGCACAGGGTAATGAAATCCACAAACCAAGCGAGCTGGCAAGATACAAAGTTTAAATTTAAAGTTAACAAGAATTTAGTCACTGATGGCAGGAGGCCAGCGAATATATCCAAAATACGTTGTATTTTGACTAGTGTCCTCAATTGTGGTCTCTCGTCCAAAAGATGACAAAGTGGAACTAGAAAAGGTAGCTAGAAGGGCAACTGAAAGGGCAATGAAACAGCTTTTGTACAGAAAAGAAAAATAAAGTATCCTAGCTAGACTAGGTTTCTACAGCTTGGAAAAGTGACAGATGAAAGAAGATTTAATCAAATCACAAACTGCTATTCACCAACACCTTAGTATGAGTGACTAATCTTTTTCCTATTCACCACTACCAAGGAAAACATTAGTCACTTGCTCTCATAATGGAGAACATAAGAATTAAATGAAACTATTAAGATGTAATTACAAGACACAGCATCACTAAATTCTTGTCTTATCTGAAATCAGCTATTCTTTTATATTTCCTACACTCCTTCATTTCAGAAAATCCCTTAAGAAAGTTGAACATAACTTGAATACTTTCAATGGACTATATGTTCTCATCCAGTAAGTTCCTCTTTTTTTTTGTAGGGAAGCGGAGCTGGGGAAATACACAACGTCCTAGGATTTAGAGGTAAATGTTAAGTTTTCAGCCATGCACCATCCCCTGACTTCTTCACCCAAAAAGGCAGAACCATGACTTACTGAAAAAATCTGCGGTATTTGAGGCAATTAAGGACATGTAAGTCCAAGCGTGTTCTAAAGATTGGGAGAGTCATCCTGTTCTCCTGTGTGAATAAACGTTAAAAACATGAAACAGGAAGGACTAATGAAAAGATAAGAGTGAACATAGCTGCAGATAATTGTACTGTCAAGAGGTAAGACAATGTTTGGACGCTTACTGATTTAACTGGTATGTCCAGCAGCCCCTATCAACCACCTCTCTTGCGTACAAGCAGCCTAGAGACAGATGTCCATCAGCACAAATGGAATAACATGATTGAGTAGACATTTCAGATGTTAAAACTGATAAAATCAGCTCATGTGAGAAGCTATGCCTTAGTTCAGTTCATCTGCAATACCAGCACACTGAGGAAAATGAGTTGTTTAAAAGAAAGAAGGCATGCACATCTAAGAAGAACACTACTTATAGTATATTTGCTTTATTTATTGTAACATTCACCCATGTAAATTCAGTCACATCTTAAGGGAATACAATTATTCCAGGTTAACACACAGAAATTAACATATGTTTTTATTTTTCATGCATTTTCAATTGGCTACCTTCAGAATACATGACTTCCTAGCACAAAACATACTAATTCTATTTCTTTTCTTTTTTTTTTTTTTCTTTAATGGAAAGGAGGAAATAGAAATAATAAAACAATAATAGAAAAACCAATAAACAAACTTGATGAGTCATAAGTTGATGATGTGAAGAGATAGAGTCAGTGTAAGCATCAAGTACATTTAATTTTCTGTCTCACATCTCTGTTACATGTTTGCTGAGCTGGCAATAATTCCCTAGACTTCATCTTACAGCTGGTGAGCTTCAAGCTACCCTTTCCACAGAACAAGTTACATAAACACAATTTCTGTACTTTTTCCATTTCCAATTTATGCAGCAGAGGGGAAGAATTGTGTTACTCCTGAAACTTTATTTACATACCTTTAGCGAGGAGAAAAAGAAGAAAGTGATCTTGATTGCTATTTCCTTTTACCCTGGACTCTCATCTGGTAAGTCTAAAGATTCTTTTTCCAATTATGTACTATGTCTTTCCTTGCCTAACTTGTTCTGAATTACTAAATGCTCTGAAGACCACATTTTAAGAAAAAAAAAAATCTCTATTTTAAATGCCGTAATTGAGTAACACTGTCTCCTGGGAAATATCTCCATGAAAGGAAGAACAGGGTGCCTTGGCCCTAATGTACAGGAATCACCCCTACAGACAATTCAAATTAAAGGCAATCATTCAGATTTTAATTAAGAAATGCCTCTGACTCTCATTTTCAAGAAATTTTAAAATACTGCATTTTGATGCTTCTTGAACATGTACTTTCTCCTCCACATTTGGGAAACACATAATGAGTATTACTGATACTCTAATGATGACTGAAAGCAAATACCACAGTAGCTTGATGGAAAGAAAACCAGCAGTGAATACACTTGGAGGCTGATATGTTGGCCATCACGGTCTGTTGTTGGAAAAACGTGACATTTTCAATAATATGAAGAGTACTGAAGTATTCAAACAAATGGAACAGATGAGTTCAAACAGCACAAGCTTTGCTTAGATGGACTGACTGAATTAATGAGCATCTGACTTCTATTCATATCATGTTGACTGTAAGATAACAAATGTGATGACTGCATGGCTCAAACCTCCCAAGAAAGAGCTGGTCTTTTCCTATTGTCCTGCTTTGCCTGAAGCATTGCTTTTCTTATGTCGTTGTATAAGGCAAGATTTCTTAATTTTTTTGTTCAATATTTTTAAAGGAATGTACTTGAACTCAGGTTTCCAAAATAATACTGACTGGAAAATAGGCTAAAGAGTCTCTGGGGAGTGCAAAATCTTCTCAGAAGCTGGCTGTGCATTCAGAAATGTGGATATATGCATAAAGGACTATCAGACTTAGGAGGACTGCAAAAATGGGTCATTGGAATTTTGGGTAAATCAACCACTACAACTGAGCTACAAAAGCCAAGACTTCTCAGCTTACATTAGAATCAACAATCTTTATATGCCATTGTAAAATTACTCAATTAACTACTCAGGCAAGAAAATAAAATGCCCTATGAATCTCTTTACTGGAAAGACTTTTCTAATTTAAAAATATTAGTGAGCGAGTATTTTTACAAATGGGAGCTGATAGCAATTATCATCCTTGATATGATTTATTATTTGGCCTTATGTATTTGTTGACCTCCACCGAGAGGTCAGCTATTCCAGTTTCTGGAATTAAAGGCATGAATTTCTCATCAAATAACATTAAAGAACTTTAATTTTTCCTCACAGCTGCAGGCTACCCTAGCAAATTGATTTAGAGAGAGTAGAACCTAATTTCAGTCAGATGCCACAGGAGAAGATGCTTTAATGTATATTCAGTTTGTTTACTATTGGCTGATGTTTAATTCTACATGAATGGGGAACCTTATTTTCAAGCCATAGAAGATCTCCCCTCAGCTCATAGGCACAGGATTTCTGTACTGTGGTGGAATGAGTGACATTTCCTCTCATCCAGCTGCCTGTTACTTACTCTCCTGAGAACGGAGTCTAAATTCAGAAACTGTCTTGAACTGCACAGTAGCCAACATTGTGACTAACAGTGCTCCTAGTTGCACAGAAAAAGATTAAAATTTAGTAGGTGACATCTGTGAAATTTCAGTTTAAATCAGAAAATTAAGAATCACTGCATCTAAAAAATTTCACATACTGACAAACGGAGAAAGTCCTGAAATCAAAAGAGTTGCCAAATTTTATGAAGATGCATTTGCAATGATTGTTTATGACAAAACCAAAAAGCTCAACATGCTGTCAAATGACAAGCGTAAGAGGATGTGAGATCACCTGAAATTTCCTGTTCAGGGTCTTAAACGTATCTTTAACATTTCTTCAAGCTCACAAGGAATACCAGTATGGGTCCCAGCCTCCAAGGAGGGAAGGACAGCAGGAAGTTCCAGCATGTGTGTGCTGGTGGACCACTCATGCCACAGAGGAACTGAGCAATCTGGACACCACCAGAAGTGAGAATAAAGATACGGACTGTGTCTCCCCTAAGGACTTGTACCTTCACAGGCCTCAGCCTCTGGAGGCAGCAAAGGCAGAGCAGGCAAGGTCCAAAATTGGCTAAGAAAGGGGCTGAAGCACATGACATCTGGTACGAGGTGGCTAAGTGACTGGAATGAAGCTTTGCAGAGAAGGACCTGTTGCACGCCATGCTGACCATGACCAAGCAGTGTGCCCTTACAGCAACAAAGACAGTCTGTAGCCGCTTGGGAGCTGATCTCCCCCCTCCACTTAGCACTGATGAGCCACAGCTAAAGACCAAGGCACAGTGTTGGGTTCCCAGTAGGAGACAGTGGGTCTTGCTGTGACTTTTTGTTTCAGTTTGCTTATCTGTAAATTATTTTTAAAGAATTCACATCAACATGGCAGGAAATGCTACCTTGTTTAATAATAATTTGGCAAATGCTGAGATTTTATGTGTGTCAGCCGTATGAAAAGATTGTTTAAAACAATTATGTAAAATATTTTATTGTTCTAAATCTAGTTTCAATATTATGGTTAGCAATAACTGTTTGAGAAGCAAGGCTGGGAAGATTTGGGACACCCATATAAGTTTCAATTTGAGGTACTGTGCTGTAATCCTGCTAGAAGCAAGATGTTCCATGGCATTACATGTACATGCTTCCCTCATGGACATTGCAGAAAGGTAGACGTGACCTAGATCCAGTGCCAATGCACACATGATCCTAACCAGCTCCGATACTCACAAGAGGAGAGGTCAGTCAGGCTGGCAGAGGACAAGCCTAGGTTTCATTTACACAATAGTGAGAAGAGACACAGTGACCAGCAGAGAGGCTGGAGAGGTTATGGCGTGGATGACTGTGCCCTTGCTACAGAAGCATTTATGGTATTATGCCAGTAGCTTCCTCTTTGGACAACTGAGAGGAAAATACTGAAAACATTTTACACAAATAGACAATATCTGAAGGATTTTTAATTTCAGAACAAACATGGATGACTCTCACCTAACTGTATGCAAATGTCACTTTTCTAGATATTCACTGATGTCTGCCAATGGGACAATACCTTAACTAGCACAGCAGTTACATATCAATGTAGAAAGTTATTAAATTTGGATAAAATTTGGTTTTGGAAAAATTTGGATAAAATTGGTTAGTGATTTGGATAATGATGCACTCATTGACAGGTCACTGTAACAAGAGCCCTACTCTTTCCTCTACTTATCACACCCTCTAGATTCAAAAGGTGTTTGAAGTTACACTGAAACGCATCTTGCATTATTGAAGAACTCAGCACCCAAAGGCAGTCAAAACCAAGTCTTTCTTCTGTCTACCAAAAGTGATGACTTATTCTGATAGACTGGAAGCAGCTTTTTGTTTTTACAGGCTTATATTGCCTAGAAAGCTTTTCATCTTCAACTATACATTTCCTGGACCTAACCCTATTTCTAAAACCTAGCTCCCTTTAAGACTGCTGTGCAGAACTCAAAATACAATTAAGACATAGTGGGGACCAGAAATGCCAGAAAGTATCTATATTCTGTCAGGGACACAAATCTGACTCTGACATTTCTTTCCACCTTAAGAAATAAGTGAAAAAAACCAACAATCCTTTCTGACATTAATGCTATTTCATTTAGCTGAATAGTAAAACTGTGCACATCAACTGGAGATGAGACTTGATGTCTCTTTTTCTAATTTTACATATTTGTCCTTTGTGGTCTGGCACAGAAAAGTAATGGAACCTCTAAGTATAACGAAACATTAATAGGAAGGCCATAAATTATCTTTTAGTTCTGTGGATTGAAAGGCCATGTATGTGTTGAGAATTTAAAAAAAGGAAAAAAAATGTCTGGGAATACAACTGTAGGCTCACATTTCAAGATGATTAAAACATCTCCTTCAACTCTGTTCTTGTTCTGCTATTCCTCAATATAATCACATTTACTAAATTTTGAAGTTTAACTGCTCACCATTATTTTTCCTCAGCATGGGAACTCCTGCATGTCTGGAATATCCCACAGATTTTTAACACATGACCCATAGCCTTATTAGTAGATAATATAAAATATTTTCAGATATACTCTCTTGCTTTGGGTGTGATTTAATTTTTTTCCTTGAAAGTATTCAATTGGATTCCCACGGTACTTTTTCTTTTTAAAGAATATCTTAATAACCCTAACTGAAAATAAACAGCCATAGAAAATAATCTCTTTCAGAACTACTGGAGCATTTTAATAAAAAATCTTGCTAACGTTTTTCTTAAAACAAAAGGAGAGGAAAAGGGATTCTACAGTATAATTAAAAGGCCTTTCTAAGGCTACTTGCTCATGAAAAATAATTAAAAGGGTCTAGGAATCACAGAACCTGTAGCCACCTAATATACAATAGGTACTGCAACTAGAAGCTGTCCCCCCTACCTTTGTTAAAGAGTCTCACAGATCAATTAAAATTATCAGTTAAAATAAATTAGAAAAGAACAAAATTTCAGTGTAAAATTACTACTTTTTGAGGTTGATTAAAGCAGTCCTTACTTTTTTTTACTCTAATGAGTGAGTTTTTAAAAATCTATTAAGTATGCCCTGCTTTCTAGACCCCCAGAAAGCTGCCTCATCATCTTTGCTGTGAAACTTCTCACACTTGATTGGAATTGCTCTCCTTGCAATTTGCCTCTTGTCCCTGATCTTTTCGTTATGCATGTCTGGGAGGAGTCCAGTTCCACTTTCTCCAAAATTTCCTGTGAGGTAGCAGAAAATGCTCACTAGGCAGCCTGTGACCTCCTTTAGCCTCCTCCGCAGAACGAAGGAGCAAAGTTATCCCAGCCCCCTCCTCACACCCCAGGCAATCACCTGAAGAGCTGTCTGGGCTCTGCCCAGTTTGTCAATGTCTTTCTCATATGGGGCACCAATATCAGACTAAGGCAGCCTAAACATGCTCCAACACACACACACTGCAGCACTGCTAACCATTTCTAGTTTCAACACCTTTTGAAAAATCAGTTTCCTTTCAGATGGCTGGTTACGATTGGAACCCAGCATTAAGTCTAAAAAGCAGTTAGAACTGATATATATTACCACAAGCAATGTTACAGAGTTAGAGAGGAGACTGGGAATGACACCAACAGTCGATTTTGAGAAAAATAAATCATGTATATAAAGGAGTGGTAAATACAAAGCCTCTTCCTCAAGCAAGCCTGCCAAACTAAATTTATCAAAGTAGCATTTGTCAAGGAAAAAACAGAAGAACAAGAGCAAACACCAAGTGCAGGAGAACCAATGTGATTTACAGAGGCAGTCAGCTTTAGTCTCCCTCAGGTACAAGAGACGAGACTGCAAGAGCAGAATTTCTTTGGCTTCAAATTGCTT
This sequence comes from Cossypha caffra, assembly GCA_027575645.1. Classification (NCBI taxonomy): domain Eukaryota; kingdom Metazoa; phylum Chordata; class Aves; order Passeriformes; family Muscicapidae; genus Cossypha; species Cossypha caffra. The sequence goes on along the minus strand of JAODLH010001589.1, from coordinate 719,068 downwards.
TCAGAAGCAGAGACCTCGGAGATTGCTGCTGACTGAACAGAAGACCTTTAGGCGTATTATGAAGAAAAAAGCATTTCAGATGCTTAACAGTTTTCATGGGTTTACTAGATATTGTTTGTAACATGTCTGGCCAGCATTCGGGATACATGCTTTGAATGCTGCACAAACAACTCTGTAGCTTTGAGCACACAGGTGCAGTTTAGGGGATGCTGTAAGAAACACTGAAGATTGTAAAGACATTCAGTTCACCTACACAACAAATAATCTCAAGAACAAAGCATTAATTTTTCTCTGCACAAATAAAACAACCCAAACCAGTAACCTAACAGCACCAGAGTCAAAGAAGTATTTCACAAAGAGAAATTCCTGATAGTAATGATCCATCAGTACACTGATCACAATTATTAATAATCTTATTTGATAATGTTTCATTTTTCTAAAGGGTTTCTTGGGTTTTGCTTGTGTGTTTTTTCTTTTGTTTTATTTTTTTACAATAGTTTCTAGGTTCAGTGCGTACTTGAGATTTTCAAAAGCTAAACTACTAATGATTTATATAAATAATGTATTCAGTATTTTAAAAAAAAATTTGCTGATACACTGATTCATGTTCTATAATTTACAGTAAAACTTCCTTGCCTGAGAAGTTGATACTTCTTACTGGAATTTCAAAGAACAGTTTTATACTGTCATAAACAAAGCATTTCTAACTGTATGACAATAGCCATCTGTTCTTTTTGCACTTAACAGAAGTACTTGAGGATAGAAATAAATCTTTTATTTCAAGAAACCTGAATTTGTTAGGTTCAGAAAGCACTGGGAATTTTTTACACACTTACTGTTCATCATTTATCATTTTAAACAATTGACACTGTTGACATTAAAAAAAGTGTCAGTGGAAAAGTTTTTCCTTACATTTCAAATACAAATGCATGCAAACCACTGACAGGTCCTCCATTTGTGAATTTCATGATTTTTCCAAAAAAATAAAAGTAATCTCTCTGCTTCCCATTTTGCTGCCTGCATCTTTCCTTTTTATACATTCATTATCTACATATTAAAGAAATCCCAAACCCTATTAGTGTTCATGGTGCAAATAATACATAGTTCTGACTAAATACACTTCAGAATGCTCCCCGAGATTTAGTCAGATTTTTCCTGATTGTTAGACATATTTTATAAGGTCTCTAGACATTTACATTCC
>JAODLH010001589.1:698982-709818 GCA_027575645.1 Cossypha caffra | reverse complement strand
AAAATTTATCTGAGAGATTTCCTTTTTTTAACAGAAGAGCGGTATTTCTTGCCTAGCAAAAGCAGTACAATTTGCTTCAAACACCCATGAGATTAATTCAGACTTCCATAACTTCTTAAGGAAACTTAAATTAAGAATTATTACCCCTCATGCCTTCTTACAGTTATGGCTATTTTTTTAAGGTAATGCAAAGAAGCCTATAGCAAAAGAAATGAGATTTGAAAGCAACCAGTATAGGCACAACTTGTCAGTTACCTGTTCTTTAAAAAACCTTTAATCTGAAATTATTTTAACACTCACATTTGACATTTACAGGGAATACCATGATTTTGCAGGGAAATCCCCCCACCCTCAAATATTAGTTATTTAAAACATGACAAGTTGACTGCACTGCAGATAAGTACAAATTAAGTATTAAATGAACCTCTCTAATTAAAGTTCAGAGAATATTTAAAAAAAGGATGAAATCAATGTTCAAAAGGGAACAGTCTGCCTAGCTACATGTACTCATCTTTTCTTTTTTTTCCCCACCCCCAAGAAGCAGGCTTGCTTATTATTTATTATAAACTTGCAAGGATTTTTTGTGAATAATAATGTTTTGTTTCAGAGCCGAATGAAATCTGTAATTTTACCTTTTCCTGAAATTAAAATGGAGGAAATTTTAAAGTCCATCTCAGAAAAACTACAGGATCTTCTAGTTTCTTGGAAACTAATCTACGAATTTTTGTGAGACTGTCAAGCCATTTTATTTCAACTATTCAAACATGAGATGGAGCAAAGGCATGAAACTGAAAAATCCGGGCCAGACTTCTTAACTACCTGGCTGACAGTCTGGGAACTTTTAAGTTTAGTCGTAGGTATTGCAGTCTACTCTTAAGAGTTCACAGGTTACCAGTGCAAACCATTACAGCAGAAGTTATCAGAGAGATATTACTCTTGATACCACGTTGCTAAAGGTGCTGATGCCAGTTTGCACTCTGTGTTAAAACAACCACTGAACTATTATGTATCAATATGGACACAAGGGCACTAGCTGCACAGAAGAATATTTTCCATTTGGAGGGTCTAAGGTGGACTTCTACAGTCATGTTCTCAGCTTGCAGGAGAAACAGCTGCTAACAAAGTATTTTAATAGCCAGCCGCATCCTTATTAAGAATACTGATTAGCTGTGGAACATCAGACTTGTGCAGCTGAATATAAACATAATCAAGCAGTTGCACCCATGATTTCTCTAAGCTGTGAGGACTCTGGGGTGTTTGATGCCTGGGCTGTAATTTGTTATTCTAGCTTAGGTTTCAGTGGATTGTTTTGGGTTTTTTTACATTCTTGATACAAAACACCAGGAATTTCACCTTCAAAAAAATTCTCACTGTGAACTGAAGTGACAAAATACACAACATAATGGCTGGCTTGCTAAGTAGCAGCTGCTGCCAAAAATGGTGGACAACATATATAATGCAAAATTTATTTCTGCAAAGAAAAGTCTGACCCCAATGTCCTGCTTCTCATGAATCTTATTCTTTCTTAACTAGAAATAAATAATATAGCAACATACAGCTGTCTGCTGCACTTTGTTGTACTTTCTTACCCTTCTGTAAAGTTGCAACTGCAGACATGCTAGTAGAAGCAAAGAACTGCAAATAAATAGGAACCCATGGAAGTAGTAGAATAGGAAGTAACATGAAAGAAAGGAGAAATATTCTTCCTAGCAGAAGTGAATCACAGACCACTGAAGGAGGTAGGTATGCATATGGCATAACCTTTTAATAACCGTTTTGAAAACCTGTGATATGAGATTGCTGGAAAACGATGAAAAACGTTTTAAAGTTTATACTACTACTCCCTGTAAATCCAACTAAGTACTGGAAACCTCTCGTATCCTAAAAAAACTACTGGAAGAAACAGTGAAACTGACTACTTGTAAACAGAGACAAAGCAACAGACTGATGAGTAATAGCCAACCCTGGCTATTCTGGTCAGGAACAAATCATGTCAAAACAAACCTGATTTGCCCCTGTTACAGGGTACCAAGTATAATGGATAGGAAAGACAAAAAGATGCAACAACTTTCAGTCTTTTCCTCATGTGTCATCATCCTCTAGCCTGCAACAGGTACAGGTAAGTTTTATTAGTACCCCACTCCTGTGTGTCTACTTGAGACTAGAACAATTAAGGAACAAAACAATAAATTTTCATTAACCATGGAAAAGGGAGAATAGGATGTCTCAGAAAAAAAGGAAAATGTAGGCAGCATCTAATGCATGAAACTGTCATGTCTTGCAAATAAGATTTTTACAGAAATTAGACATGAGGTTTTCTTGCACAATGCATCAAGGTTAAAAATACCCTCGTGATATTGATTTGCTGTATGCAAATGCATTTCTCCCCATTTTTCTAAGCAGGCCTCCAATTTCAGGTACTGGAGCCCAAAGTAAGATGTACAAAATGTGAAGACTTCTCCATGTCAGAAATAATGCCACATTTAGTGTCTTACAAAATCCTTCTCAGTCACCCCTGTCACCCCACAAGCTGAAGTGTGGGATAACCCTGAACACCAGAAAAACCTGAGACAATGATCCTGGCACCCTGCCATAACTCCCACAGCCTGCTGAAAAAGGAAATACCTGCAGGTATTCACAGACTCCAAACCATCTCGTACAGGCATCCCACAGCACCACCAGCAAAACCCATTGGAACACAGCATCAAAACACCACCTGCAACTGGGTCATTACCACACCAGAACAACTGACCAAATCAGACAGTTCAGGTATGTGGCTTAGGTCTGCTGCCTAAAATCATGCGTTTTAAGTAACAAGGTAGAGAAAGGGAGACTATCCTTTTTTAGATCCACAGGCACTGGCAATTTAGTTGTTTTTCAGAAGAGGATTAGAATTTAAATCACAAGCTTGGGATGTGATCTGAAATAGATAAGATGCAAGCCAACACTGTGTTGCTTCCACATAACAAAAAATAAAACAATAAACCAATCATCTCACAGCCAAGAATACCCCAAACTGTCCCAATCCCCATTAAACCAGAAAGGGGCTACAAACAAGAGTCTCCACAGTATCTCTAACTTTATTGGTGTCTTTAACAATGCCAAAGAATTCAAAGCTCCTACTTTGAATATATTTTGAATATATATATATACTATATATAGGCTTTCAATAATGCCTGTAAACTGCTCGTCACCTGTTCCTGAACTAATGAAGCTCCACCTTCATAAGCACTTTTCTCTTTAAAAAATAATTACCTCAGAAATTATAACACTTAGAAATGGATAGGATATTTAGCAAAAAGATAAAAACACATCTGATACAGAAAGAAAAAGGACTAAATTTAGTGTAAGAGCTACTAGAAAAATTATGTAGGAATATGGACTGTCCTTATCCATAAAAACAGTGTATATTTTTCTTTTTAAATTTCTATTTCCATAGTATGATAGAAAACATGCATCTGGAAATCTGCAGTTATTTACAAGAAGAGTAACCTCAGCTACCTTATAGCTTAATCAACTTTTAGGTGCAAAAAACTTACGTGAATGCTTAAAGATAACACAGTATTAAATAATAAGAAAAAGCTTTTGCATATAGCTATGCTATATGAAAGATTTTTCTCTGCTTTATATTCAGTATTTCTGGTACATAATAAGTCATACTAAGTAAAACAGTTCCCTAGCATACTGTGATATTCTATCTTTTGCTAAGATTACCCTACCCTGGCAGACAGATTAAAGTGCTAAAACAATTTCTGTACTAATCCTTGGAAATTCTTGTTTCCTAAAAAACACCTAACATACAGTTGAATCCTGTGGCAAACTTTGAGTCAAGAGAAATACTAACATTTCTCTTATCTGACTTCATTAAGTGCAGATTTAAATTGTCTATATGCAGAAAGCTTTAGAAGATTCTCTGAAAAAAATAAAATTAAAAACTGTTCATAAGACTCTTGGCTAAATTCAGAGACTGTAAGAAATGGAGCACCAGATGTGAAACAGGGTAGATGGGTAGAAGAGCTTACTTAGAGGGTCACAGGATGTACAGGATCACAACAGGACAGCTAAAGAGTTCACAGTAAAACACACGTATGTGCTATAATGCTGAAACACTCAAATAAAGCATATTGATTTGACTGACTTTAAGTTGAAAGAGAAGAGGACAGGAGGCTCCCTTTGAGCATGGGAGTGCCATGAGCTGTGGGCATGGCTGGAACAGCCCCATAGTTTTAAAAAACACTTCCTGACTCCTACTATGTTGAGACAACAGTTTGGCAGACACGGCAAAGGATTTTTGTCACCAGGTAGCTTCAGAGACAGCACAAAGACTGTGGTCTGTCCAACCTCCTGTGCACACAGATGAGGAAGGACTCTGATGCCAGAATTAACATATACCAGCAACAGGTCTGCATCATTTGAGAAATCCAAGTGGCATCTGAAACTTAACTTTCTGTTCTTGATGCCAGTGTAGTGCTTACTGATTATGGAGGAGGCAGAGCAGACCTCTCCATGCCTGTTCCAAACCCAGAAGAGGAAAAGAGAGAACCTGAGCTTTTGTCAATCAGACACCGATTTTACTCTGCCATTTGCATAAACCATGGCTTTGTACCAATAAAAGAAGTGGATGGATGGAAAAGTACATCATCATGTCAGCATCTACAAACAGAAGACCTTCCTGGCAAGTCTCTCTACAAAGCCTTCACAATTTCATTAGCAGAATTCTGCATTTTCAAAGCCAGGTAAGACTGATATCCTTAAAAAATAAATCCATGCAACTTCTTGAAGAGTTAGAGGGAACAAGAATCATTCGCAATACAGATGTATGCCTATCAAACTAAAAAACTAAAATAATATTTAAATAATAACTTCAAATTTCTGGATTATTTCTAAACCCCAGTGTAGTGAGTAAGTACATGCTGTCTCAATAATTGTGTTTAAAGTGGTGTACTACTCTTCACTTACATATCTCCTTGATTTGTGACCTTTCTTAATTAACAAATTGAGTAAAACATATGGAAACTTAACGATAAAAAGTGACTTGAACTTTTCATAGACTGCCATCAGCTCCCACCATTCTGCTACATAAATCTGCTAAGAAAATTTTTTCGAACATCAGCTAAAAATAAAACAACTACAGGTTGAGAGGTATCAAAATGAAGAATCTCTTGAATATAGATCTTTCTGCTGTGGCTGTCCGCATCGCTGTTAAGGACTTAAGAACAGCTACAGCTAACGGTAGTTTCACATGGCAACAAGGAAGGAAAATTTTGTGTTCTGTCTTAGGGAAGAAATATGGCACTTCTGCAGCAGAAGAAGATTCGAAAGTGGAAGGAGTGTCAAAATAGGACCTCATTCAGAAAGCCGCTTGCATTTCATCAGCTCTGAAGGGTGCATGACTGACAGATGGAGAAACAATATTGTATTTCTACCCAATACGAGTTTGACACAGCCGGAAGATATGCCCCAGAAATTTCACTGCCTGTGTACTTTACTTCTGACTTACAGAGAGGCCAATTCACACTCTAATCTTAAATTCTTTGTTATAAAACTGTCAAGATGGGAACAAATTTGCTCGAAAAAAGAGAAAATTCTCAGATACAGCCACCTGACCACAACAAATCAAACAAAAATCATTGAGCTCTTTTACCAAACCACCATGTAACAATTTCCAATCAGTATAAACCTAGATGCCATCCAAACAACCCATTCCTTATGTTGAATGATCAGCCACTAAGCCCAGTAAAACTGTAAACTCTATCCCACTATCTTCTTTAGACTTTTCTGCCGCTTATTTTCTTTTCTGTAGCTCTCTTTCCTACCAGTCTTGCATAAAGCACAGTACACTGTATCACAGTACACTGAAAAATAGAAAAAGGGATGAGAACATTTGAGAACAGTTTTCCAAAGCTGCTGACAGATGTCCCTGTAAAGAAAACTGGAGTGAATAAAGCCACTAAACACCTAAGAAGTGGAGAAAAAGTAACCTGCTTAAAGTGCAGCTAAGAGAACTCCATTTGAAGAAATCTTTGTAACAATAAGGGCAATGGAACACTGAATCAGATCAACTGAGAATTTTGATTAGTCTATATAATTTCAGAAATTCATAGAATACATAATTTTGATCCAGTCTTAGAGCATAGAAAGGGGAAAGGGATCATCTCTTACCTTCCCTTTTGATTTCAGAACTGGAAAACTAAATTACTTATTTCCTTCAGGAAAATGTATCTCAGAAAATCTGTTTAGTATAGAAAAAAAAATTCTTTTAAATGAGAAAGTCTACAATTTTGCTTACTACTTGAGCTATGCCTTCTAAGATTTTGTGCACATGCGTATGTACTGTAAATGCTATAACAAGTGTATCTCAAACTCAAAAACAGTTTTGGTAAACACAGCTTGATATTGATAAATATGCAGACATGCATAATCTTAAAGACACTATGACTAAGGACTAAGAAAAAGAAGGAACTTGCAGACACTTTGTCTCAATACAAAAAGAAATGCCTTGCCATTTTAGTGATCCATACACATCAACAGACATTCAACTCAATATATAAATATACTTCACTATCACATTTGTCCACTTGAGCCAAAATTCTCAAGCTTTCTTCAGTTTTTTTCTTTCAGGCTCTAAAGTATGAAAGATAAATAGCTGCAATCTTGTCCATTTCTAGCACTGGGCTACTGCAGATTAGTCTCAACCATTTCTCCTGTAATTCTACAGACTAAAAAAGGTGTATCTCCCAATATACCAATTTTCCACCATCTTTCACCTCTCCCAGTATTTCTGATGAAACTACCCCATTTGGGGTTTTTGCACTTAAGGCTGATCAGCACCCAACAGCCTGCTGCTTCCCCAGCCACCAGTACTACACGGTTTCTAAATCCATGGCTGAGGGAAAGTGCCCATTTAATCAAACAATGGCAGAAAACATCTCATCAGAGGCTAATTAGGTATCTTTGCTAAGAATTTTTACACCAAGTATGAAAATAAACAATCAGCATTGAAAATTTCGGCATTAACTGAGAGACTACACCAAAATGGAGGCTAAAGCCTGCTGTGGTTTCCCTTGGCTGCATCCCTTCCACTCTTTCTTCCTTTCACTGTGTTCCAAAATAAATCCTCCCACCAGCAGAAGGCAATTATCACTGTTATTTTTAGACACCACCTCCCATACACTTCCTGACATTTTCTACAATAAAGTGATGCTCTGCATCTTTCTTTGTGAAAGAAAGAACTCACACTAGGAAGGACATGAACATCCCACCTGCAGCCAGAAGGCAAGATTAAAATCCACACAGCACCAAAAGCATTTTCCCCTGACGAGTTCAGCCCTGACCCATCTGCTGACTGTTGCAATCCCTAGTTAAATGAACCTGCATCTCCTGAATTGGTACACAAGAAGTTTAGGTACTCAGGTCTGTGGTTTCTTCCTTGTAGCAGCTTCCTATCTACTCCGTGCAGCCGTGCAGAGCACAGAGGTCCTGAGGCTCCCTCCTCACATACAAATGCTACTTCTTCACAGAACATGAAAAAGCTGAGATCAAGGCTTGCACTTCAGGAGCTGCCAGAGAAACACAAATAAATAGTTTCAAAGAGCATCCATGATACATGACAGTCTTTACATCTGTATTGTCTTCAGTGGCTATTTCTTTAGTCAGTGACTTTGCCCCCATAGCACATCTACAAAGATGTGCTCACAACACTTACACACAGAGGCACAACACCTTGAGGAGCAATGAAATGTGAAAAACTAAATTTTCACTTTAACAAGTCACAAACAGTGAAATGTGTTTAGGCAAACATACCACCAAATATAAAATACATCAGTCAATTTTCCTAAGAAAAATTGAGAAATTTATGGCTAGCACCAAATAAGTTGTAAAAATTAATTGAGCTGCCTTTTCAAACTGTGGTTTGTGAAGCCATTTTCCCCTTTCCATCCTTGTTCAAATGGCTCTCTACAAGTGGTCCTTAAACAGAATCAGGTTAATCAAAAGGTTGATCAAAAGCACCAAAGAACAAGAAAAGCAAATCATAGTATCACGCATAGAGAAATACAAATTAGTGCACAAAAATATCTCTTCTTTCACAAAAAATTTATATACTCAAATAATTTCTTTTTAAAGGTAAGAAATCAAATATTAAGCATCTTTCTTCTTCCAAATATTAACCATTTTCTATCTGCAAGAACCAGAAACCTAAATTATTATGCTTTATATATGCTTTTCCTGCAAGCTTTAGTGCAACAGAATTTGACTCTTCCTGATCATTGTTAATTTGAGCAAAACATGCAACACTTTTAATTTATCATCTTTAAACTTTATTCAATACAAACCAGTAGGGTGCTCATAGCTGTTTAGGGGGATACTGATCAGGGACAATTTGCTCAATCAGGTTCAAGTGAGACAATAACAGGCAGCAGTTTTCACTCCTGTGCTAAAAATAGCAACAAACCCCTCCCAACTCAAGCAAGAAGCTTTTCTCTTCAGCTTACTTCCCCTTCTAGCCAAGCTTCCTTCAGCTCTTTCAATATCAGTTACCAGCGTAGCAGGAAGAGTAAGTATGTCCCTTGTATATAAAACTAACCTGGGCATCTCTAGATGCATGTGTGCAATATCTGCATTTTTCTTCCTAGCTGTTTCACTTCTAGAACTAGGAAGAGTCAGCAAATACATTCACACTGACCTTCTCCTTTTCCTTTAATATTTATTCTTCCAATTTTATATTCTTGAGTACCCTGTATCCATTTCAATGACCAGGCATTATATGGAAAATTAAGGTTTTCATGAGAAATTAAATCTCACAGAAAACAGGTAGGAAAGCATGAGATCCCTTTGGAAATAGTGTTAATCAAACGATGGAAACACTTCTGTTTCACTTGTTGCAAAGTTAAAATTCAAATATGAAGGAGACAGCCTGAATTTCCAACACAGGTTTGATTTACCAACATGTATTGGTCACAGAATACTTAAGGTTGAAAGGAATCTCAAAGATCTCCTAGTTTCAGTCCACCTGATGTGCATAGGCACAGCTTTCTTGAGACAAGGTTGCTCAGAGCCCCATCCAAAATGGCCCTGAACACTTCTAGGAATGGGGCATCCACAATTTCACTGGGCAGCCTGTTCCAGTGCCTCACCAGCCTCACAGCAAAGAATTTATTCCTAAACTCTAATCTAAACCTACTCTCCTTTATTGTAAAACCTCCCCTTGCCTCTTGCCTTGTCCTGTCAATACACACTCTTGTTAGAAATTCCCCTCCATCTTTCTTGTAGCTCCTTCAGGAAAAGCACGGCCACAATTAGGTCACTCTAAAGCCTTCTCCAGGTTGAACCACCCCAATTCTTTCAGCCTTTTCTCATGGAAGAGGTGTTCCATCCTTCTGATCATCTTGGTAGCCTCCTGTGGACTTGCACCAATACATTCTCGTGCTGAAGACCCCAGGGCTGGACAGCATCACCTCCCCTGACCTGCTGGCCACATGCCTTGGATGCAAATGACATCTCTTCACAAAATCAAAACTAAACAGACTACTAGAAAAAAGACATCAGTAAAACAACAAAAAACAACAAAAAACAAAACAAAACAAAACAAAAAAAAAAAGAAAGAAAGATATCAAACCAACCAACTGAAACTAAACAAAAAAACCCATGGAAAACAACAAAATGCATTGCTAACTTGCTGAGCCAGCTTATGATTTACACTAGTATCACCTTCTCCATGTAATGACTATTTCTGACTGCCCTTTGTTGTTGTCCCTTTTTTGCATCTGTTCACAGAACTGTGTTTGCCCCAGTTCTCAAGCCCATGCCAGCTGCCTATGACCACCTGATGGAGCTGCAGTTCAGCCGATACTCTGCTGGGCATGCAGCACTGACCTGGGTTTGGCCAGCAACTCACATATTGGATTTACCCATATTTCACTCCTGTATGGGAAAAGAGACCTGAAGTCAGTGAGTATTCCCATAATTTTCTAAGATCTTTTCAATTATATATGTAACACCTGTTCTGCTAAATAGAAAGGGATGTTCCCAAATTTAACAGAAAACTGCAGTATTACCTGCAGAAAAAAACCCCAAACTTACACACATTGTAATATTTCTCCTACATAATCTTTTCTAGTTTCATATTAAGATTTTTACATGATACCAAATCCTTGCTCAATTTCTAGTTGCTTAGAAAAATCCGATCATTGACAAATGTCTGGTAAACTACCATAATTTCAACATTAATTTTTCATAGGAGTGATCTAAAACAGCTCTGAAAAGGTATGAAACAGATCAAATCACCACATATATCAGTAAAGATTAGAAGATGTATCTATCTTTAAGCTGGTAACCAGTTGAACAACTAGACAATGTAAGACTAGACATTTTGACTGCTAACCACAGTTCAACACTCATAGTTCATTAGTAAAATATAATGCACAAATTTCTTTTTGCAAAACACTGAATCTTTCACAGAGGTACCTCTATAGCTGAGAAGAAACTATCTCAGTTTTTTGCAATGAACACTTTGTTCCAGCAGCTGAGTACCTGGAAGTTGTCTCCCAAATGAAATACAATTCCTAAAATGTAGCAAGCACGTGGCATGGTTGTGATATCAGTGTACCATTTTTAAAATTCTAAATTACTTTCAGCCAGAAAAATGCAAAAAGTTGCTCTTTATTTCCACAGTATTTCTTTTTTAAAAAACCCTATCCTTTGATTTGCAGGCTCTCAGAACAGGAGTAATAGATTGGTAGAACTAAATGCATGACTGGTTTCACTGTAATGCCTTCTGTACTTGTATTAAAAGCCAGAACTGCCTTGAGAAAGCAGCAATTTTAAAAAATCTATATT
>JAODLH010001589.1:655274-698953 GCA_027575645.1 Cossypha caffra | reverse complement strand
TGACACAACATGGTGACATTTCTCTAAATGTTCATTGCATTTATTTACCGACAAGTCCAAACTCCTCATTCTCAATCTCACTCTGATCTTTTATGAGCAGCTCATGCTTTAGCCATTCTAAAACAATGAGCTTACACATTCTACAAGGAATTCAAGCTTGCAAAAAGAAACACAGAGGTTCTGTTTGACTGTTTTTTTACAAACACCTACATCAATAGTCCTAAATTCTATCAACAGTTAGTCATCTCTCAAAAGAAAATTGCCCTTTTTTCAGCAAATACAGAGTTCATTCCATTGGTATATTTGTTCTCAATAAATCCAAAATAACACTCACCACCTCTGTTTCCTTTAGATGGCTCTCAAGAGGAGTTGCTCCCTTTAAGCATTTCGGTCTTGTATATAATTTATCCTTTCAATCATCCCTCCCAGAAACTGGAATGATCTGTCCACCCTCTGTCCACATGTGCCAGAGTAGCTGAAATGGCTGTCATTATCAGAAAGTTTGCAGAGCAAAATCCTACCTCCAACTCATCATTTATATCAAACAGCTTCCTACTTTCCCATAAGTAGTGAATATATATCACAGAGTTTTGGTCAACACCTCCTACTAGACCTTCTCAAAATCTCTGTGTCTGCTATAATAAAATAATTCTCAGGCTCTGTCATCTGTGATGGATGTTTTTCAGATATCAGTCAAGAAGTTTCTTCTTTTAAAAGGGTCACAACACTTTGCTTGAAGTATGTGATGATAAGCTCACAAATTGAATTTTAATCAATCCATCTGATTTTATTTTTGAGTGGTTTTTTCTCCTTTAAAACTGCCCAAGAAAATCAACATCTGTAGTTTCAATACCTAAAGCTACAGAGGCTACAAATATTAACATAAATTCAATTAACTTTCACTCAGTCCTTCCTTCATTTCATTGTGATTAGGTACTGCAACAGACTGAGATAATGTTAATAGGTGTTTGACAGTTATTTCTGTCAGTCTATTAATCAATACAAAAGCTTTATTTCTTGAAAAAGAAAATCCATGCCTTAATAGACAATATATATCTATTCAATGGTTGCAAAGTACACCAGAGATTATTTATCTGTGGGATTTTTCCAGCTACTTACAGAGTCTTTGCTTATTGACAATATTCTTCTCAGTCACCCTGTAAAACTTTTTCTCTTAAGGACACAAAGATAAACTTAATAGAAAATGACAAAATTAAATCTTTCTGTGGACCACTAACACGACGGTTAAACTAAGTGCCTTCATACCAACGTGCACAAGATCTTAGGAACCCTTAAACCACAGATTACTGGCATAATGGACTACACCAGCTTGTGTCAATTCCTACTTATGTTACTTTAATCAGGATTACTGGCACAGGAAAAGCATCAGACCTTCAAAATGCCTATTATGCTGTATTCTGTAAATGAAACATTTTCATAAATGCTAATACTGTACAGTGTATTAGCATTAAATTTTATGCACCACTGTCCCCCTCCAAACTGGGTATAAATGATCCACGTGAACACTACTGTCATAAATATGCACACTAAATAATTTAAACATACAATATGGTGTTTTGTTTTTACTTACAGCAGTCACAAATATGAAAGCTACCTGAAAATTATTCAAGAGCAGCCTTCTCCAGCTTACAGAGAAGAATTTAGGTATCTTTGTCTACATTAAAAATACTTCACTTCCTGGTTTAAATTTCATAATTAAGTTTAAAAAACGGATTTATTGAACTAGAAACTGAGTATGACAACGGAAGATGGAAATACTGTAACTAGTTTATTAACATCTAACTCAGTTGTTGCCTCTGAACAAGCGTACCAGACAAGCATACCAGACACATATAAATATTGCACTTTCCACAATATCTGGCTATGCTAACACCAGATGAGACAGGTGACTGTGTTGCATACAAAATTATATTACAGTAAGTATTTGTGTGACTTTAAAGTAAATTACAGTAAAATTCTGAAAAATGCTCCATTGGTGATCTCAATAAAAGAAGTAACAAAAGGTCATTTGAGGCGGAGGTTATGGCAGCCAAAATTTAGAAAGATCCTCTGGCTGCTAAATTACTCAAATATTTAATTTTACCTCCGGAAACTAAATCACAACTAGTGATCCAGTCATGACTCTTAAGACTCTCAAGAGAAGTAAAATGAAAGCATTAGAATTTGACAATACTGCATTCCAATTTTTCAAGTCTTGCACTTAAGATGAATCCAACTTCACCAAGGTTCTCTTATCTGTTTAATTAATGACTCCACAAAACTGTCAACATTGAAAATCTCGTATGAGTAGTGACTATTATTGACCTCCTAAAAAGAGAGAAAAGGTAGTCAGCTTCCATCAGAATAAACACCCCTACAATTTGAATATATTAGTACTCAATATTCACAGGAGATCTTAATATTCAGAAGAAATACCACAACAAGCAAGAAAGTGTAAAATTAACAACAAAGACATCAAAGGCTATCTTAGTATTTTTACTGACAGCTTTTGAAGTTGAGAAATGACATTTCAAGCACGGGAACAGGCTATCCAGGGAGGTGGTGCAGACAATATCCCTGGGAGTGTTCAAGAAATGAGAGGACGTGGCTTAGTTGACACGGTGGTGTTCTATCATAGGCGGGGCTCAATGACCTTGGAGGTCTTTCTGAACCTTAATGATTCTATGAAATATCAACTTCTTAACTTGCTCTTACGTATCTTACAGTTGACCACAGTATTTTATTCACCCGCTCTTGGCACAAGGCGGAATTTTTAAAAAGTGAGTTTGGCCCATTGCCAGGTCTGGCTCTGTATCAGATCTGTGCCACAGCAGCTCCATGTGCCTCTCCTAGTCTTTTATATTATTAAGCTCTCTCACGCTAGTACTGCACCTTTCTAAATAACCAAATGTAAAGTACAGCACACAATGTAGAAATCACAGGAAACCCAAGTTTCTGCATTGAAAACAAACCAACAAAAGCCCCAGCTACAGAAAGCAGTCTGAGTATTGACAAAGGGGAAAACTGTAACAGAAGTTGTGGAAATTAATGATTTCTACACTATTTATCTGACATTTGCTACAATGAGAAAACTAAAATGAAGATTTTTTTTTTATTTCAGCCTAAATATGTCTCCAATCCATAACAACCACAGATTTCTTGGGTTTGGAGAGGGTTTTTTGGTTGGTTGGTTGGTTGGTTGCTTGTATAAGCCTAGCACAACTTCTGTAAGAAGAAAAATTGAACAACTACTCCAATTCAATCACATTTTCATAGCATCAGTGAAAAGATACTTTTTTTTATAGAAAGGAATATAAACTGTAAGAATTGTCATGATAAAAAAGGTAATTTAGTTCTCAACATCCAAGATCTGAGGAAAAGGCATCGTTTTTGTAGTACAGAACAATTACCGTCTTCTCACTAACATTAAATCAGTTTGCTCTAGATGAAAGTTTAGATAAGACTGGTTTGCAAGGACTAAGAACATTTACACAAGTTTGCCTCAGGTGCTACAGCTGCTGTACCCAGGTAATCAGCAGAAAAGTTGAAAGACTACCAAACCTGAGTTCTTAATTTGATACTTTCAGTAACTCAAGCTGTGGGAAAGATTTCTAGCAACATCCTTACAGAACTCCAATAGTCTTAAGAGATTCTTAAGGACACAAAGATCTTGAATAAAGGTGTTGTGCTTAAGATATGTGATTTTCACTATAGTATTTTTTCTTAGTAGGTACAGATAATGCTGTGGTGGTAAATGATGTACAACATGAATTGTTTTAATCCAGTGCTTTGAGCATTTGAACCACGTATCTTCGGTGCACTTCCAGGAAAGACCATTATTCATCAATGGCTTGGATATGAAGCATGAAATAGCAGACAGCAAATGCAACCACATCTTTATAAAAGGAACAGGACTTCCTTGCCTCTACTCAGCACCCATGAGACCACTGAGTCCAGTCTGGGCCCTGTTACCAGCTGGAAACACTGACACAGCACAGTAAGCAGCTCAGTGGAGGCACACCAACACTGGTGTAGCTAGAGCATTTCCCTGTGAGGAGAGGCTGGAGGACCAGGGCTGGTTCAGCCTGGAGAGGGGTCAGCTCCAGGGGCACCAAAGAGCTGCTTCAGGGCCAGTGAGGGACTGCCAGGGAGGCAAACTCTTCTCAGCAGGGTGTGTGACACGAGGGTGTCATGATGGGCCATGCCACCGGGACCAGCTCGAAGGAAACATTCTCCCTGAAGGACAAACAAGTGGTGGCTCAGGCTGCCTGGTGCTGTGCAGGCTCCCTCCCTCCTGAGCCCCCTGGTCTGCTCCTCGCTGCAAGGACAGCACCTGGCAGTCCCCTCTGAGCTCCCTGCCCCCAGGTTATCCCATAACCCTGCAGCCAGAGGAACCCGGGGGTCAGCAGGTGACAGACATCCCTGGACACAGCCAGAGGATGCAGCAAGGACAGGCAGCACCCAGAGAGTCTTCACAGACTTCCTGGGTTTTAAAAACACTCAAGAGCCCAGAAGTGGATTTCCTGACAAGTCTAGCAAGTGGATAATGTGCAGTGTGTAGATCAACGCTGGCATAATGGTCGAAAACTGTAGCTGTGCTTTCATTGCTGTTAAAATGTACAAAAAAGATTTAATGTTTGTAACAGTATCACTCCACAGTGCATTGCACATGCCACGCTTGATCATATTTTACCTGATACTCTGCTCTCAGATAGAGGTTTGTAAGAATGTTGAATAGAAGAGAAAAATCCTGCCTTTAGAGCACCTCCACTTTTCACAGTACCACACAGTGCTCCATTTATGACATGGATCATAGAAACTGATACACCTAGTTGTTTTTGGATTCAGCAACTAGTCATATAATAGAAGACCAAATAAATGAATCAATTAAATAAGTAAAGCACTGAAAATAAAATACCTGTCTAGTAACTACTTCTCAGTGACCCACTGAGGCAGACCAGAAATACAGCTAAGTAATTCTATGCCACAATAATTTCACATCTCTGTATAACAGAAGAAATAGAACCCATTCATTTTCATAAGTATTCATAATTTGCATGTTTCACCCAAATCCCGATCAGTATTTTCTTTATGTGTGATCTCCACTTCCATATGTAGCAAATTTCACCACGCACTAGACATTCTAAAGGTTCTCTATCTTAGCTGATCCTCTTAGTCTCTGGATCTTTTCCACTTTGAAAAGAAACCTAAAATTGGACACTGTGTTTCAAGTGAGTAATTTCTAACATATCACTTCCACATTTTAGTTTCAAACTCCTCTTAACATTTTTAAGAATCCTATTTGCACTCTCAACTCCTGTTGCTAGATGTAGTTAATGCTTAAATCAAGCTGTGATGTTTTCATTGAAAGAAACAGTAACTCTCTAAGTACTGCAATTATTTAATGAGTATCAGAGGACAATGCACGCATGTAAGTGGATGTCAGGACAGAAAAAAAAACTCTTGCTGAATACCTTAAATTTATTAGGTCCATTTAATAATACCTTGGTTCAGGTGATACAAATACTGGATTTTCATAATTGTTGCTGGAATATATTTTTAATTATCAGTACAGGCCAAATAGACAACTTCAAGAATTGGGACATGACAAGCTAGGACTGAAAGAAATCCTTTCCCTGGGAGGACACGGAAGTGTTGGCACAGGGACTGTGCCAGAGACTGTGCATCTTCAGGATGAAGCCTCAGGCAGTCTGGTCTAACCCTCTGGCTGACTCTGCTGTGAACAGCCCCTTTCATCAGGCATCTCTCAACCTCCCAACCACTCAACCTTCTTCCCCAGTGAAGCAGTCCTGTGTTTGTGATTTCTATTCCAGTGCTGGCAAGAGGAAGAAGCTGCCCTTAAGTCTTCTCATGCCTTGAGTAATCAGAGGAACAACCAATGCCAATTACTTACTTCCCTTACAGACAATCAATTTCCTCCAGACACGATAATCTCCAGACCTTTTCAGTTTTACCTATGTAATAAAAACATCACTGTGACATCAAAGGACCATTCCAGTTTAAAAAACAGAATGCTACCTCTAAAAATATGATCCAATTGTTTTAAAGTAAAAAAAAAAAGTCAGATGCTTTTTATGATTACATGAAGAGTTTGTCTAGGTTAAAGGTTTTTCCTATAGTACACAAGTTAGGTTTATAATTACGTAGAGCTTCCACTGCTTCAGAAATCTGTGTACAGCACTCCAGTTTGCAATACAATGTTGTATTGTAATGTCAGGAAAGACCTGACTCCATGCTATTGGTCTCCTCAAATCAGCTTTACTTTCAAGCACTTAAGATCATATCCAGTATGTCACAATATGCTTTAAAAAAAAATCTTATAATGCTATTGACTTGCTCTTGAGTCAATTTATAGAAAAGTCTTTGTAGAGGTGTTGAAAAGGAAAACAACCCATACAAATCTAAAGGAGATTCTACAAAAAAGACTGATCTATTTTCATCAAGTACTGTACCAAAAATATCTTCAGAAGGGCTGTTGGCTAGATGAAAGTCATCAAGTATTAAAAAAACAAAATACAGCAGTTAGAAAGGAAACATACAAGTCATCTGAATTGTGATTACCCCGGCATGATGTTAATTATTGTCATAGAAATACCAGTATAACATTTTGGGGCTTTATGTAAACATCAGCTTCCAAAGTGGATGCCTTTCTTCTGTATTTGCTGCAAACCTTGCACTTTTAATACAATTTTTTATACTTCTTAAACTCAGGTTTTTCTAAAGGTCACAATTCTCAACTTTCAAATATAAATAGAGTTTATATTACACTTTGAGTAGCTGAAAAAGTAAGGGATTTAGCACTGGTTTACACTTAATTCTCAAAACATTTGAGTTTCAAATACATTTTTTTTGTAGCCAGGTAAAGCCCAGACAAGCTGACAGTCCCTTTCATTCAAACGAAATGAAGTATTTTGAAAATTCTGTCCTTCTTGCTAACTGTTTGCTTGGCTGGATGGTTGGTTTTGTTTGTTTGTTTGTTTGTTTTAATGAAGAGTAAGTGACAGAGCAAGTACTTAATCCTCTCTTCTGAGATGTCTAAATGAACTTGCAGGACAGAAATTCCACGGCTAATTCAACTCTTGAAAGCTTATAGTCATACAACGTGTTCTCATACTAGTGAGAATTAGTACCTTTTTTTCTATTTTAATAACTTTTTGTTAGTATTTTGAACCTCATATTCTGGTATCCAACCCATAAGGTGCATAAACATGGTCTTCTTTTCTTGGTGGGCTTTAGGTACTTTGCTAGTGCACAGTCAACTTAGTTTTATGCCTTATTATAAACACTAATATGTATTTTTACAGGAGTTCCTTTCTGACAAATCAAGAAAACTAACAAGCTGTGGAAGTACAACTATGACAGACAGGACTTAGTGCCCCACACATATGTGTGCACACAGAGTTAATGACATTATATAGTGATTTGACCAGAATAAACGCTATGTAGATGATTTTATACAAACCTAAAACGATCAACACAAGCCAAGCATCTATCTTGGGGTGTTTCATGTAACATCTCTGAGACAAAGTCTTGCAGAACTGTACTGGTTCATTTATAAGTCAATACCATGTCTACATATATGGAGTAATTATACTAATATGGAGCAATTATACTACCTATATTCCATACCCATTATAGTGTGTTCACTGAGGCTTCATGATTACTCTTCACAGGTTTATGATTATTTTTAAGTAATAAATTCAATCCACACTTTGCTGTATTTAGAGGAAAAGTGATTAATTATACAATTTAGGAACTGTACTATTAGAGAAAATAAGAATGCCTGCTCTGCAATCTACAGCTGTAAGTCTATCTGCCATGCTAGACTGGGTAACTGCTGTGCTACTTAGCCACCACAGCTGTCCCAGATGCACACACATTTGCAAGTGGGCAGGAATTTTTTTTTCCACCTCTTTAGTCCACCTCTTTATACATACATGCAGATATATATTTATAATGGAAGCTATTAAATTCATAAAGTCTCTCCAAGATATGATACCTGATTTGCTGTTCAATAAACTGGGAGGGGATATATTAGTATTTCCTAAATTGGTACTTGCATTGGCAAAGGTATTATTTAGAGGAGAGTTTAAATTACATAATATCCATTTTAAGAATTGTTTCACTAAATCACAAGAGAACCATTGGACAAAGCAGGTCATCTAAATCCTTACTGTATTTTTTAGGCAAGACTGACATGACCCACTTTCTGTCCCTAAATCAATCTCATGCTCAAGCTGTGGCATGGGTAATCCATTCAGATATCTGCCTAAACATATCAAAAAAGGTATAAAGGGAACCATCTTGAGGAAAACAAACTGTCTTAGTTAAAATCTGTGTTTGACAAGTGATGTGAGGGTTAAAGGAAAACGAACTATAAAAAAGAAAGTCACTAGCAAAAGCAGCATCTGCTGAAGACAAGCAGCAATAAAACTGACAAATGAAAATACTATACCTGTACCCACTTTGCCTTCTGCCATTGCTAAGTGGAAAAATGCTCAAAACGTGAACTGTTATGAAGCAGAAAACTAACTTCCAGGAAGATAATCAACAGGAAAAGCATTATCTAAACATTAACTAAAGATAGTACAAGTAGGTGTGAAATTGCCTACAAGGCATGTTTGTATCTAATTTTTTTTGCCACAATGAACATGTCTGGGCCAAGCATTATCCCTGAACAGCCTTGTCTGAATTAGGGGGCACACCCACCTTATGCACCATGTTTTCAACTCCTATCTAGATTAGAAGGAGGATTGCTTTTAGTCTTAGTTAACTGTGCTGTATGGCAATACAGACAAGAATGCAAGATATGCTTATCTTGTACTGACCAGAATTTTTTGCTCAAAGCTGCAGTGTCAAAGAGACCCATCCAACAAACCTGCTACACCTTCTTTGGAGAACTCCCAGAAGCTCAGAAGGAAGCAAACAAGATGAGTGAAGGAGTGCAGCATCCTGTGACTACACCTGCCTTGGCCTGGCCTTGGTCTGCCCTCGCTCCTGTGGCATGTCCTAACAGACTAAGCCTTCCCAAGCCTCTACTGCCACCTGAAACAACCTGAAATAAAGCCAAGGTAAAGATAAAAATGTAAGTATGAAAGTTAAGCAAGTATGTCTAGTATAAATATAAAAACTATGTAAAAGTATAAGTGAAAATTATCCAGGGGTTTGACAAGGAGCAGCTTATTGCAGAAAGCTCTGATCTCTGCAGTTTCTTTCATTCATTGAAGGGCTTGAAAATCCTCATGGGTTAAGGCTGGGGAAACCGTGTCAAGAATTCAGCAATCTGCACATATTGGAATGTGGATCAAGTTTTCCAGTAACTTCTTCACTTCCCTTTATTTTAAGATAAAAAATAATACAGAGATCCATCATAGAACAGGACTATAAGACCTAAAATATTTAATCTGAGTTTAAACTTAACCAAAAACCTCACATAAAGAGGATTTTAAAATAATTTTCATATCAACGAAATGGCACTTATCATGGAGCAATTCTGTTTTGTCAGCTTTGAGTATAAAATATGTAATCTAATTTTAGATCTGCAACAGAGTGGGTCTTTTCACTTCAACAGGCACTCACATCTTTGAAAGCAAATTAAGTTATGCTTGTTTGCCAAGCTTCCCACTGTCCTCCCCTATAAAAAGCAAACGGGACTGTATACTTTACCAAAAAGGCTTGATATTTATCTTTTCACACAAACACTGTTTTTGTCCAAAGAATATGATACACCACAACATAAAATGTGAGAAACAGTTATGAAATTAATTCACAAATACACCTGATGAGGAAGAAGAACAGTAAGTACTGGAATCTCTCTGTAAGATTTGATCTCCATTATGAGTGTCAAACAAACCCTGAACATAATTAAAACTATTTTGCATATCACAGAATGGGCATGGTTGGAAGGGGCCACAGAGGGTCATCTGTCCCAAGCTCCCTTTTGAAGCAGGGCCATCATCATGGCTTTAAACTCGAATGAACATATATGCTGACAGTTCACTAATCTGCAGAAGATTTTTTTCTCTATCAAAATGTTAATTACCCAGTGCTGAAATTGTTAAGAATTATGATTTAATAAGCTACCAGGTTTGACACCTCTACTGTCCTCCTTGCCAAATAATTAGGATGTACCAAATTTCACCTCATTTATTTCATTTACAAGATATCAAATTTAAATTGTGGAGCATTTTTAATGAAATAGTCTTTTAGAATAAAAATTTAAAATAAGGAGCAAAAAATTATGAAGAAAACTTCTGTATTCAAAGTATCTGGGAAATTTAGGTAATATTGACCCATACTAGAACAGTCTAGGTATTCCCTACACAACTGAAGCCCTGCAAAACTAAAATTTTAAGGCAAATAAGTACTTTTATTTTTCATGACAAACAAAGAGAATAGTGAAAGGAACGAGTTAAAGGCTATTTTACCTAGGTTCCATAGCTTTATACCATTTGAAGTCCAATTATGGTAAAGCAGATTCTCTGAAGTGAGAAGAGCGAGTTTATCTTGTTCGGTTTTAAGAAAAAATAGGTTCTATTAAGTAAGATGGAAATGACGATGATGTAAAGGCAACTTACTGGAAGCCATGTCATATTTTCAAAACCTTAAAAAAAATACCCCAGAACAAAGCCAGTCTCCAGATATTCAGGCACTAAAATACCCTTTTTTTTAATGTATCTTGGGCCAAAGAGCCCAGAACACCCCTAGGATGCTTATTAGCCCAAGAAAAAATAATTCTCTAAAATTACAACTAACATTTCTATCTCAGAAACAACCACTAATATCATAAGAGATTAAAATCATATAAGATAAAAAGAGAGGAAGGAAAGTCACATTCAGCAACTTCGAGAAACACTGAACATCTGAAAGATTTATCCATTTTGCTTAATATTACATTGAAGGTAGTCAGCATCCCTGACATAAGATCAATAGAAGGAATGAAGTTCAAACTGTGTTCAGAAAATAAATCCTTTTTAGTTATGGCTGCTATCCTTTCCATCCCTAACCTAAATCAAGCACCGAACATCTGCAGTACTCTATGAAGAGATAAAATACTAAAATACACATTGGTTGCACAAACAGAAGTCCTTCAATTTCTATCTCCTAACATGCCTCTAATCATACTTCTGAATGATAAATAAACGTCGAAACAAATTTTCCTTCACCATCATCCTGCTCACACATTCTCTTTAGCATAAGAATTAAGAAATCAGGAATTACAAAGATTCCAGATGACGTCATTCTACTTCAATTACCAAAAGAACCTGAAAAAAACACTAACAAACCACACCACCTAAATCAGCACTCCATGCATGGTAACACTGCTCGTCGCTGAGCAGGAAACTGGGAATTCCAAAAGCTTCGTGAAGAATGGCAGCTTTGGTTCTGAGAGAAGTTCTCTCAAAACTGCTCTAGCTGGCCCAGGGAGCATGCTAAGCAGAACCTACCTTTGTGGGTGTTTTGTAACGTCTGGAGTGCTTTTGCCAAAACCACTTACCCTATGAAGATGCAAAACTTTAACACTTCCATTTGCATTGAGAACAGTGGATGCAAATCAGGAGACCCAAAATCCTGCCTGGAAATACGTTGTGGAAGGTCTGCCTGCTCGTTGGCTTCCAAGTCAGAAATTCCATGCAGAAAGCCCCCTATGCAACTCCCTGCAGATCAGGTATGCCATCTCACCCTTTCCAGATGAACAAACTGCACTAGGGCTGCTGAAAAACACTGCCAAGCCAGGCAGGTAGGAGCCAGAGGACAGCCTGAGGAACACCACCCCAACCCAACATCACCATCTCTCACAGTGGACAACCCTATGGATGGAACAACTGAATTCCTGGAAGAAATCTGATACTGCTTCTACGAATATCAGGTTGTAATGATGTTCATCAGTTCATTAGTTAAGCCCAGACAACACATATGGGATGCAAAAGCAGCACATTGTACAGCTGCCTGCCTCAGCAAGTCCCACCAGGAGGGCAGTAAAACAGCCAGGATTCATAGTCAGTGCTCTGTGGAAGACAGCAATTTCACCTTTGTGGGTTACACCAAGTATTCCAAACTGATTAGTTTTCTTCCTCCTCTCAAATAACACTCTGTTTCTTTAGGCCTCATTATTCACCTTTTATGCTGCAAGTTTGCAAATCTTGCTCTGGAGGGCTAAAGACATTTGCATAATGATCTCTGTGTCAAGATAAATGTTTTTAATTATCACAATAATTTAGACTTTTTTTGAATACCAGAGAACTAGAGAATTTTCCATACTTCCATTTTTAATGCACTTAAGTGAAATTCAGTAAAGAAAAAAAATAATGACATCTTGCCAGGAAAAGGGAACTCGATGATCACCAGTAGGTTCCCATAATCCTCTTACAGGAACATGCAACTGATTGGACTAAATCACTTCAACATACCAGAGGTGGGATTCACCAGCCTCACAAAGAAAAGCTCATAGAATCACAGCTATTCAGAACTGTCAGTCACATTAAAAAAAAAAACAAGTTACAGTCAAAAATATGCTTAAGCATTCCAAGGGATCTTACATTTTCCAAACTGCCCAACTGATATGCAGCGATGAAACAAGGAAGTGATGAGCCTAAGATGGCTGTTTACATGAATAAGCTAGGTAGTTTCTACGAGTATTTATATACATCTGAAAATAAATGATGTACTTGCAGATGGTTCCTAAACCGAGCTTTCAAACACTACTTATTACAACATATAAATTGTCAAACCACTCCAGCAAGTTAAAAAAGTATTTACTTAACAAACATTTCTTATCCATTTCAAGGAAAATGGGAGGAAGGGTAATTGAAAAAACAAGATGTCACTGATACGATAAGACATATAAAGTCTAGACAAGGAAAGGGAGGCTTACCTCTGCCAAAACACTTGGACAAGTAAAACCAATGAAGTTGTTTTCAAAGTTGTGTTTGTATTTCAGTCATGTTCTTCTATATCCCCTTTCTCTTTCTATCCCTGCCTCAAGCTAGATTAAACTCTTGGGGGGCAAAAAAGCATTTCCCACACACGCATTCTCCACAAAACAGAGACAAAATCTGAGAAAGAGCAATCACACTTCAAAATACTTGAAAAAATACATATTTCTAGGTGACACATTTTTTATAGGTTTATTGTTTTTAATAGGGCTCTTAGTGATATTTGTCTGCAAGAGTCACTGGCTTGACATGGTGGTGCTGCTTATTTCACAGAACCAAATTAAACTGGCTACAGCCCTGCTGAGAAGTGGCAGAGAGCTCACAAAGGAACGTGCTCATAAGGGTGAGGAGTAACGGCCTGAACGTTCTGAGCTACAAACTACAACTACAAAACAGCAACACAGCCAAAAGAAAACATCTTCCAGCTGCAAAAAAAAAAAACCAAAAAAACCAACAAATCTCTACTACAATGATGGAATACAAACGCTGGGAATCTCAATGAACAAATTAACCCAGACAATTTTAGAACACAATTTGTTTCATCTTCCCAACACAAACTCAATAACAACTTACACCTAATTTTGCATTAGGTAGCTTTTCCATGTCATTTACAGAACACTGATTAAACATTAGTACAAATGCATTCTGTTTTATTTATATGGTTCAATAAGATTTCTAGAGCTAACATATAGCACTTGCACAATGTAAGTAAAAGGACCCATCTGTACTATAAGCCTGGGTTTTCTCCTTAATAACCCTAAACCTATTGAAACTCAAGGCAATCATTAACCAGTGATACACTAGAACTCCTTAAAATTAGTAGGGAGCTGGCAGATTTCACTAACAAAAGATATACTCTGAGAACAAGAAGAATATCCATTGGAAGAGGCAAATTTTTCCCAATGACTTGCATGGTTTTTAGTGTACTAAGTCACTTTGAATTAATTCAGAAAGGATTATCAAACAGTGTTAAGCTAATTTCTTTTAATTCCCCTAACTAAAAAATAACATATATAAATTCCAGCACAGAAAGGAAACTCAGCTGAAAAATATTTCTAATACGGACTCTTTTGCTAAACTATGTCTTAATTTGCCTGCTGCTCTTCCTCTTTATTTGAGTAGCAAGTAAGAAATATTCTATGATTACAGACTTTACAGTAAAATATATAATTAGCAAATGCTGGAGAGTGATATATATAAAATTAGTTTCTTTCTTTAGAGTGATTCTAATAAGGTTCAAGCACATGAATCTTTAAAAATGCAAAAAAACCCAAAAGCCAAAAACTGGGAAAATTTAATTTCAAATATTCACATTTCTCAGGATCCAATGACAACAAAAGTTAATGTCATAACATAATGATTGAGACTGAACTTCCATAATTAGCTAGACCAACCCCACCCCCTGCACCCCCCACCCCCATTTGTCCTCTGTTCCCACAGACTCTTTTAAGGAAAAGAAACTTTATGCATTCAACTGCATGATGCACAAAATACACCTAACATATAAATGTTGATTAATGAGCTCATGCTGGATCTCTTTAGGTCTCCTTTCCAGCAGTTTTCTGGTAGACTTGGACTCCTGTCTCTGCTCATATACTCTCTTCCATCCTGAAAGGAAAGTAGCTGAACTAAAAAAATGTAGCACTCATTTTGAAGTTACGCTGTTACATATCAGCTTCCCATTAGTGGTCCTTTGCATGAGAATCCTGCCTTATGTATGTGACATAAATAGCAGAAAGCCAGCAAAAATGGTATGGAATACTTGGAGCCTAGGCACACACCACTTTATGGAGAAAAAACCAGGTGTGACAGGTTGTGGCTGCACTAAATTTTCTCACCTTAAACACCTGGAGGCCTTGAAGTAACTTGAAAAATGTTTCAATTTTGTTTTCGATATAACTACCATTCAAATAAACTCACCCCTACCAAGTTAAATACAGAATTCAATTCCTTGCAGACATCAGTTAACAATGCTTTAATCACTGTCTTCTTATCTTGCCACACAAGAGCTTTGCAGTACAACTTCAGTAAAATGATTAGGTGCTTCAGTGTATTCACATTGTTAAATTTCTAGAAATTTACTAAATACTTCTATTTAACCATAAAGAACAGTCTGATTTGTGCTTTATTTTTGACTTCTACAAAATTCTTTAGCTGAAGAACAACAGCTGTTAAAGCAGAAACTTACAAAATTAATTATTAAAAACACAATAAAAATTGCATGCTTAAAAACAATCTTGAGAGATTAGGCTACTAAGAATAAATGTTTTCAACCATCCAACTACTAAAAGTGATCACAGAAAATGCAACAACATTTAAAATCTACAACCTCTACAGTTATTTTGCTCATTATCAGCTTTCTTCCTCTATTAAGAGTTTAATGTCTGACCCCTTCTCCCCCCCAAAAAATAAGAAAGCAATATCCTTTATTTTTTCCCCTTTGTCTGATAACTAGAAAACAGCCTCTAAATCCAAGACCTGATCTAAAAGTTGACTACTTGCAAGTTTCTATTAGCTAGCCATTTTTCCTTTCTGTGGAAAGAGAACAAGAGGAGAAAAGAGAAGCCATTTTTAAAAGCATGCATCTCTCTTGCTCTGCCCTTAGCACTTCTTTTCTCGGCATTAGCTTCCAGGAACTCACTTTTGTTTTCTCAGCTTTTTTCTGATGACAAGTCATGTTGTGATAAGTCATATCAGGCTGCATCAGCCATGCAGCAAATACACTGAAATGCTGAAAAACACTTTCCCCCTCAAAGCCATACTTACAGCAGTAAAGAATTTAAAAGGAGTTTCACAAGAAAAATCATGCCTGCATAGTCAAAAAAAAAAAAAAAAAAAAAAGTACAGCATTAATGGCCAATTTAAGCTCTACATTAATTCTGGTTATTTACTGGAGCTAAGCATAATTAATTTCTGATGCTTGTCCAAGAACAAAATTTCAGTCTGTCTTTTTGGTTTTATTTTGCTTTTTTACAGCAACTGGATAAAGATGAGATATCTCAAAACTGATCTGCATAAGGCAAAAGCAATAGATTTGAGCAACGTATGTTTCTATACACAAGTAAATCTAGAAAACATACAGTGCGTCACATACTTTAATACATCTCTTCCACTATCTGAAAAAATGTGAAAAAATCAAATGTACAATTAACGTACAAGATATTTTTAAAGCTGGAGAACAAAGATCAAAAAAAAACCAGCCTTCATATAGGCAAGACACCAATGGTATAAGAGTTTTATAAAACTAGGATCTGTAGAACAGTCTTCCTGAAACAGATACTGCATACAACCTAACACATAACTGTACAGTCCAGGGAGCTCACAAATTTCACCTCCAGAAACCTTAAATGACGCAGAACTCACTGCCATGACATGTGATGATCACAGCTGGATGTCTTCTTGCCCCATTTGACAACTTCCTCCAAAGACAATTGCTTCAGAACTCTTAAAATGATCCTGACAGAAGTCAGTCAGTCACTCTTCCTTCAGGGAAACTCTTCACAGCCTGTTGGAATTATTTATTGGCAAGGCAGGGAGGCTTCTGAGATCTCTGACTAAAAGACTTGAGGTGTGGCACTACACCAGAAGAAGAACTGGTAAGATGAGTGCAAAAATGTGCTACTTGTCCTAACACATGGGATATCTTTACCTTGGAATAAAGAGCTGAAATAAAACCCACCAATCCAGCTATTAAAATTCAAAAACCCTCCAAAATTCACACCAATAGCTTTAAAAAGAGGCGGTTTAAACAGTGCATCTGAATATATGCACTTCCAACTCTTCACATCCCTCAGGTCTTTGCAGCAAAAGCAGTACTGCACTGATGACAGCTAGAGGTCTTAAAATCCTTGGCATTCACTCACTGTGATAGTGGTGCTAGGAATGACATTTGACACTGAGATTGAGGGCTGGAGATTTTAAGGAAACCAGACAAACAGAAATCACAAAGCATGCTATTGCTTGTAAACTTGAGGAATCAGCGTAAAGGAGCTGGAGTGTTTGGGGATGATATTATTTGTAAAAAACAGAGTTGGGCCAGGTTTGAGAGAGAAAACTTCTGCAGTCTATAGTTTTGTGGTGGGTAAATAGTAGCAGAAAAAAGAAAGAGTCAGTGATGTCTTCTGTCCACTACAATTTCTGGCTTCACTAGAGAAGACAATAATTAATTGGGAGCAGGTAAGCCATCAATAGCAGTTCTAGCATCAGTTCTTGCTGTACTGCAATCACTTGTTCTTAGACAGGTTCTGCAGCCATAGAAATACAAGCTTCCATTTCTCAAGACAGAGTGATTACTGATGGAGAAAAACAACAAGTTTTCCCATGACCTGTAACATCTGCGTACTATGCTAGGCACTCTCACTCATACACCCTGCTGAACTGTTTTCAAAAACATTACAGACAAAAAAATCCTGTTATGACTTGACTGTAGAAATCCTACAGCAACTGTAGAGCTTATTGCAACATCCTTTTCCCAGGCCTTGAGAAAAATAAACTTGCTTCAGCCAGAACTATCCTCAATATTGCAGGTAAGATGGCTCATCTAAAAAGTCTTTTTGAAAGCATTTCCTCTCTAGTGGATCACACTTTCAATCATTACCTGCTTTGTTTTCCCTTCCCCATCCTCCACTGTGAGCTCTTACTCAGCCTTGCAGCAGACACAGCAACAGTAGCATATCCATGATTATCCCACAGTGTTAAATTTTCAAATGAAAATTTATGACCCTTTTCCAATGATATCCCACAGAGGTAGGTTAGATACATCTGCAGAAAACCACTATCTTCATTCTATCTCCTCCTAAAAAAATACACAAAAAGCCACAGCTGAACTAATCATACTGATTAATACCATTTTCCTGTGCTTCCAGTTAATACTCATCCATTGATTTTAACTTATTTTCACACTGCAAACCAGCAAGGACATTTTTCTACAGTATCTGGTGAATATGGTCCTGATAGATAACCTGGTAATATAAATCATTTTGCACCACAAAGTACTTCGGGTAGCAACCTGTGGATTCCTTTCCTCTCATCACCCAACTGTGTGCGTCTATTCCACCCTCCAGCCTCAGGTATTTTGTTCTAAGCAGCAAGGTAAATACATGCACAAAACCTAAGAAGCCTGGTGTCAAGCACCGATTGTCCCTGAAGCAAAATTAGACAGCTGTGTACAGACTCTTCGCTTCTGTTTTCACTTTTGCCTTTTCCTCCCGAACCAAAATATTTCAAACATCAGAATTTTGAAAGACCCAGACCATTTCATTTTCCTGTCCTCATCCCACCCAGGGACCAGAATAATTCAATACTTCAGATCTGCTTCCCTGAATGACACACTGTAGCATGCACTTGCTCACAAGATAAACACATTCAATGAATAAAAAATGGTGTACTTGTTCAACATAAAATACTTTGTGAATACTTCTAAAGTAAGAGACTCGAGTCACACAGAAAGGTTTATAATTGCCATTTCTTATCTATCTCTGAAATTCACACACTTTACTCTTTTGAATTTGCTTCTAGCTGTAAGTTCTCCTCACCTCTATGCTCCAGAAACTTGTGCCTTACTGCTGATGTTAGGGGGCTCAAAAATCAGTCAATTATCAATCAAACTCACTTTCAGTCATAAAATAATTTTAAAATCACATTTTTTTTGAAAGAAGTGTGACACAACTGATTTAATATTACTTCTCTTTCCTGTCAGGTGTCAGTGTTTTTCTCGTAAGGACTGAATCTGATGTTCAAACTGCTGACTTTAACAGCTTATTATTATCAGACCTATTAAAATAGTAGTTCTATACTAATAAGCACAGTCTTCTGTCTCTGGAGAATAGATTACATTTCAGGCAAGTCAGAATGAGCTTCATGCCCTCAGAAAGTCTCTTAGCTTCCAGCATAATGTCATCAGTTCAGTGCGGAGAGACACATTCCAAATACAAATTCCTTCTGCAAGGAAACCTGCAATGTCCCTCTGAAGGTGCAACAAAGCATTTGTCTAAACCTGCTTCTCACCTACAGCAACATCAATCCAAATGTCCTCCTGAACGTTAAACTGTAATAACACTCAAGATGTCTCACCCACTGTGAATTAAAAAGTCAAAGCTTTGTTAACTTTTTAATAAAAAAACCAAAGTTATCACTGTATTAAATCTCAAGGAAGAAAATATTTATGGAAAAATTACCAAGGGTGCTATAATACTAATGCCATTGAAGGAGACGGGGGAAAAAAACCTTGACTCACACCAAAAAGAAATCTGCCAGGTAACAGCCCAGCAAGCTGAGCACACATCAAATCTGCATTACTCAGCGACTGACCTAGCAGGCTTTCCATTAGTCAGCAAAAGCAAAGATCTTAGAGCCTCCATATTGTTTTGAATTAGATCAACAATATCAACTGTAATGATGCAAACGGCAATAATACAACTGAAATAATGCATGTCATTAATAATAAGACGTAATTTTTTTCCCATTTTGCACATAAAGAGGGAACCTTAAATTAAAAATTTACAGCCTTTACCAAATTCCAAAGTCACCAGGGGAACTTAGTTGAGAACAGTTTCATGTTTCCTAATTATGACAAGGACTTGCACCACATCTTGCCTTCAGTATTGGGGTGTCCTATCAATCAGAGGTACCCCCATTCAGTTGTGCACTCAACTTAGCCTCTATGCTGCCCAGGTGCTGGCAGGTGAGTGCAGGGTGGTCCCTGTGAGCAGACTTTGTGCCAGCACAGCTGTTTCGGCTAGCTCCAATGGATCCACCACAGCACACAGCTGAGCTCAGCAGCCAAGATCACAGAATCACCAATTGTCAAAAGAAACCTTCAACCTCAGCTGGTCCAACTCCCTTGCAATGATCAGACACATCTTCAACTAGAACAGATTGCTCAGAGCCTCGTCGCACCTGACCATGAATGTTTACAGAGATAAGGCATCTACCACATCTCTGAAAAACCTGTTCCATTGTTTTGCACCCTCATGTGAAAAACTCCTTCTTTATATCTAGTCAAAATTGACCTTCTTTAGTTTAAAACCATCACCTCTTGTCCTATCCCTAAGGTCCTGCTGAAAGGAGGTGTTCCATGTGCTGGATCTGAGAATTCCCTGCAGCCCACGACAAAGACCCTAGAGAGGCAACTGGCACCTGCAGCCCATGGAGGTCCATGGTGGAGCAGAGACCCATCTGCAGCATTTGGAGGCCACCAGGGGAATAAACCCTGAAGGAAGATTCAACCCATAGCAACCTCATGGCAGAGCAGGGTCTCAGCAGGAACTACAGCCTGGAGCCCACACATGAGCAGGTTTTCTGCCGGGACCTGTGACCCATGGGGGACCCTTGCTGAAGAAGACTGGCTGTGAAGGTCTGCATCCCATGATGAGGACCCAAGCTGGAGCAGTGGAAGAGCATGAGGAGACAGGAGAGGGGACCATCAACTAGGAATTGACTACAACTCCCATTACCAATTTCCCTGCACCACCTGGGGGGAGGATACAGAACAGCTGGGAGGGAAGGTGAGTTCGGGAAGGGAGCGGTGTGGGAGAGGTGTTTTAGGTTTTGCCTTTGTTTCTCATAATCCTACTCCCTATTTTTAATTTGAAATAAATTAGATTAATTTAGCCAAGTCTGTTTTGCCTGTGATGATAATTGCTGAATGACCTCCTCTTCCCATCAGGACCCACAAGCTTTTCCATCTCATTGTCTCTCCTGTCCTAGTGAAGAGGGAGTGACAGAGCAGCTAGCAGACACACAAGGTCAACCCCCAAGGACTGTTTCCTTTCTCAGTCTGCCGTCAAGCAGATTTTCTGTCATCAAAACAATGCAAGAATAAAATAACAAACTCCCAGAAAAGAATTTTATAGAATTCTTAGCACTTTAACTTTTATAGAATAAATTAATGTTTTCAAGAAAATATTTCACAAGGCCTGAAATAAAGTAATTTCAGTATAATTGAACTGTCATTAAAAAAATCAGAAACCTCTACAGTCATTGCAATTCTCTTATCTCAGGCAAGGGCCAAAAAAGACTAAGTATACAATGTAAATCATTCAGACTGTTAAACAGTCACTAGAGTCAAACTATTTAGCACTTAATGAGATAAAATTAAGAAGACTAAATCTAATTAAGGGTCTTTTAAAGAACAGTCCACAAGTGGCTAACTCTTCACAAAATTTGTAGTTATCATCAAAACAGAAAGAAACACAGATTTTGAACCATCAAAGATGTCTTCTGATTGAAAAACGATTTTATATTTTTAATTCCCCCAAAATTCCTTGAAATTATAATTTAAAAAAATACGCAGCAGACTTATACCTAATAAATGTACACTGATAAAGAGAAGAAGAATGTAGTAACTATTAGCAGAAACACATTCAATTCTAGCACTACTGTTAGGGTTTCTTTAGACTTGGCATCAGCAGTTTAGACTTTCCTATTTCCTAAATTAGTCACAGATTTAGAAAACCCTGTCCGTACTTTGATGTTACCTACAGGCTTAAAATTCCATGTGTGACAAACTCCAGCATTTTACTACTGTAAGAAATCCTTCCTGCTAAGAACTATAAGCTGGTTCATATCTTCATTGGAACTAAAAATGAACTGCCTTTGAATTCAGCTTCCAATTAATGACAGACTCATGTCTGAAACAGTAATAGCTTTGATATAGAATTAAGGCCCTTCTGCATGCCCAAGGTTTCTGGAAGTAGAAGGGAATCCTACTTCCAAATATGCATCACAAAATCTGTTGTATATTAATGGCAAATAAACATCTAAAGTCTTACACAGGAAATATAGCAAATTTCTTCATGTACCCCTGTTCCACACACAGACTGCAGCAAAAGTGGCAGAACAGTGGCATCAGCAGATCTGATAATGTACAGAAGGATGGCTCT
Source organism: Cossypha caffra (assembly GCA_027575645.1). NCBI lineage: Eukaryota > Metazoa > Chordata > Aves > Passeriformes > Muscicapidae > Cossypha > Cossypha caffra. Next base: position 677,115 of record JAODLH010001589.1, on the reverse strand, counting down.
AATGACACTCCATGATTTGAGTGCCTGCAGCTAAAAGGAGTGCCTTGGACTACATCCAACTGTGGGAACTGATCACACAGTCGGGACTTTGTTGAGAGGAATAAACTTCTACATGTATCAGCATTCTGAAATATTCTATTATGGAATTACGAGTTATGAGAAGACAGCTGCTGAGGATGGTCCCTGTGCCAGCCATTTAGCTCAACACCCAGATATTAATGACAGTTTTGGATTAAGCTGCTACAAGACGTAAGGAGTATCATTCTTCATCCTCAGTTTTACTTGGGTTTCTTTTATCTGTCTGTTTTCATAGATGTTTATGCTTTGTTGCTTCATGTCTATGTCTGGCTGATCTTGGAAAATTGAACTTTTTAGATTTGCACATCTTCCCAACAGTCCTGCACTGGTTGTTCAAATCATGTCTTTGAACCATCTGTAGTTGTTTCTATCACTAGAAGATAAGGGAAGCAGTCAACTTAGTTACACCCAGAGTTACACCCAGTAACTTCACACAGATATTTCAGCTACCCTCCATCTATTCCAACCATTAAGTGCACCTCCTTTCCCTAGAAGCCATTTCTCTCCATGCTGTTCCTGATCCCTCTCATCTCCTCATTTGACTCTCTGTCTAAATAACTAATCTAAGACAACAAAACACTTCCATACAAACTGATTACAAATCTGTCATTCTGACGATGAGTTCAGAAACCGAAACAAGCTTTGTAACTTGAAGTTTTATTTATTTTAAGTTTCAAGAGAACAACAATATTTTTCGTCTTGATCAAAACCATAAGCAGCTGCAGTCCTAAAACTCCTGAAACGTGCAAATGAATGTCATATGAATACTGTAAGCAAGGCTTCTGATACTGACTATTCAATTACTAAGTTGCAAGGACAGTGAAAAAAAAAGATGGTTTGGAATGGAAAGGTGCTTAGGAAAGAAAGATAAGTGAATTTTTTGTTGTTGTTGTTTTGACGAGGTTTTTTTTGTAATCCTAAGTATATAGAAAGGGATAAAGAATCAGTGGGGAACAATTAATGCAAATCAACTAGCTCTAGAGAAGAGAATGAGTATACACTCCATTATAAACACATCATCCTGATTTACACATAAACACTCAGTGATCTTTTTAATGGGTCTCTAAGCAAACACTGGTTCAACCTTGCTAACATCAAAATTATTTTTGAAATGAAAACACAGGTTTCTTACTCTGTGATCATGATTTCACATCATGATGTAATTTATAATTTAAGGTATACAGGCTGGAATTATTGCATATTACAACTTTAAGAACAAAATCCTTATGATTTTCAGGTGTAAACACTGGCTCTCCTCTAATTCTTCTGGTTGGATAATTATTATGGTAAGAATAAAAAGAAAAAAAAATGCTACAAAGTATTTTTGTCCAAATTCTGGTAATCTTTCAGTCTTGTCAGAGGCATATTTGAGAGCCAAATACAGGACAAGAGTGAACGTAAGACACGCATACACCTGTGTGAAACCTGATCAATCATCACTAAGTGGACAGACTGGGACACACCATCCCCACCAGGACACAAACCACCAATACACTCTTGCTCTTACATACACCTTTTATCTTAATGGTGTTCTGATAAACTACTAGAATTTGACCAGTACAAACCTCAATATCCTTTAAAATTTGTGTTTATTGAAATCTGTTTAAAGGTGCTGCCCTTCAAGAAACCTCCTAATGTTGAAGACCTGATCAGAGAACGAGAATCACAGAATCAACCAGGCTGGGGAACATCTCTGAGGGTTGTTTAGCCTGGAGAAAAGGAGACTCGGGGGAGACCTTACCACTCTGCAATTCCCCGAAAGGAGGCCGCAGCCAGGTGGGGGTTGGTCTCTTCTCCCAGGCAACCAGCCACATGAGAAGAAGACACAGTCTCTAAGCTGCCTCAGGAGAGATTTACATTGGACATTAGGAAGAATTTCTTCACTGAAAGGGTGACTGAACGGACTGCCCAGGGAGGTGATGAAGTCACTGTCCCTGGGAGGTGTATAAGGAAAACCTGGATGTGCACTCAGTGACTTAGTTGACAAGGTGGTGTTAGGTCATGGGTTGGACTCAGAGATCTTTTCCCTCAGCTGTTCCTTATGGGGCTTGTGCTCCAGATCCTTCCCCAGCTCCACTGCCCTTCCCTGGACAAGCTCCAGCACCTCAATGTGCTTCCTGAACTGGACACAGCACTCAAGGTGTGGCCCCACCAGTGCCAGGTACAAGGGAAGAATGCCCTCCCTCCTCCTGCTGACTACACTACTCCTGCCTTTGGATGCCTTTGGCCCTCTTGGCCACCAGGGCACACTGCTGGCTCATGTTCAGTCAGCTGATAATCAGTGCCCACAGCTCCCTTTCTGCCTGAGCACTGCCCAGCCACTCCATCTCCAGCCCGCAGCACCGGAGCCAGCACTTGATCCTGTTGAAGCTCAGGTTGTTGGACTCTCCAATCTGACCAGCTCCTCTGCAGAGCCCTCCTACCCTCCAAGAGACGAGCACTTTCCCCCAGCTTGGTGTCGTCTGCAAATCTGCGGATGGTGGGCTCAATCCCCTCATCCAGATCATCAACAAAGATAGTAAATAGGCCTGGGCCAAACACTGATACTTTAACCATGAGGAATACTGAAGTCACACTGAGGTTTGCAGCCAAAACTGCAAATGTTTAGCCTCCTTACCACAGAAAAGGCATGACATACCGGTTTATGAAATTATGACACAAGTACTACGCCAAAATCCCAATGAACTGTGATAACTCTTGACAGAAGGGTGACATAAGATAATGTAATACTGTTTCAGTCCAACTGCAATCAAACATCCACCTTTATACATGGTTTAATGCTTAGCATCTTATGTGGATCTTGTATTTCTGGGACCATTCATGCAATGATTTCTTCTTTTTATTTTGAGCACAACATGAATACATAAGGAGAGAATGAGCCATAGAAAGGAAATAGACACTGGCAAATATAGCACATTAAGTCCTAGCACTCCTCTTATTTATTCCTCACCGTTGTGAAGCTTTGCTTCAAAAGCTCTGAGTACAGATGTGGCTGTTATGTAATGCACTGTGTAAATACACAATGCATTTGAACAAGACAAAGCAAAGTTTTACTGTGTTATTTGTACAAACTCTCTGTTTGAAGAGTTTGAAAGTACTCTGATAGGTGTTCTGAAAGTATTCTGCACCTTCTGAGAAGGTTCTAAACGGTATCATTTAAAAGGCAGACAGGGATGGTATAAACTATAGAACACAATCTTGCATGCGCTGTAATGCCACCATTTATCTGCAAGACAGATCTGATGGATGCTATAAGAGCAAAGTTTGAAGCTCCTGGAAGGAAAAAAAATTGCAATAATTATCCATAAAAGCTTAGTGGAAAATTTTCTTCCATTGGTTCTATTAAAAAGTAATTAGCGCCTGTGCAACTGCCAAAAATTGGCAATTAACATTGCTACATAGGAGAACACTAGCACTTAATCTGGTTAGTGTTCTCAAGGAAACCTCTAATGTACTAATGCTATTTGTCTATCTATCTTAGGTACTTACACAGCTCCTATTACTATAATATATAGGCATTTAACAATCTTCACTGCAGTTATTTTTATGACACCCTGGTGAGGTCATGAAATACAGTCAAACCAAGTGCACAGATGCGGAGCTGAGTTTAGGCTGTAATGTTACACAGCATCTAATTTACAAAATCCTTTTTCAGAAGGTATTTCCAGGTGCACTATGCTTGTAATAAAACACATAACTAGGTCAACCAAGGAAAAAATATTAACTTCGGAGCTTAATTTCAAATTCAAAATCACATTTAGATAGTAAAACAGTTTTCAAGAGAAGAATTCACTGAAGCTCATGTTTAGAGCCAGAGCCAGGGTATGTCTTGGATATTTGCTATAACAACAATTCCTATTTCCCACTGAATTTAAAACTAATTCTCATTCAGCTAATGAAACTGCAAAGATGGTCTTCCTAGCATCTGAACAGATGCACATACAATAGAAAGACATCAAGAGTCAAGCAAGCAAGTTGAAAAATGTGCTCTGAACATGCCAGACCTTGAACACTGTCACAGTGATTATCTAGAAAGGTGAATAAAGGATCCAGTTTGAAAGAAATGTTTAAAAGAAGCCTAAGATATAACACAGTGTACTTGTACATGTGTATATACAAAGAACAGAGAGCAGTACACACATATCAAAGCTGTGTTAAACTCTGTTTCACTTAAAAACCCTAACCTAAAACACAAAAGCCAACACAATAACAATATAATCTGTTTCTCAGTTTCAACTGCTGACTTGGGCATAATTTTAGCTATATGTAAGCTAGCAGTTTGTCACCTCTAAATATAACAAAAACTTAGGGAAAAAAACCCTACTTTTCCCATATTTCCAAGCTGTGAAGAGGCTTGCAACATATGTGAAACAAAATACATCACTGGCTTCTGGTTTATGCTGCAACACAACTCAGCACTGAAAACCAATTTGGAGCAGTAGCTAAACAGTGTTTTCCTAATGGTGTATTACACCAGAAGCCACATCGTCTTTATAAAAAGAAATAAAGTGTTGATATTATCCAGTGAAAGAAATAAGGGACTACCAGAGATAAAAAGAGGAAAATAATCGTATTTTCATTTTTAGTGTCTTTTTACTACATAAAAAGTACACTGCATGGAAATCAAATGTACCATGGAAATAACATCGAGTGTGTTACATAGTTCACCTAAAGAAAGTATTACCTTTTTTCAATATGCTTAGTTTTTCCAAGAATTTCAACTTAAAGTTTTAAAAAGCATCTACCCTAGCTCCTTGATGGTTTTGCTTATTAAAATTACAGTAAAAGAGTGTAACTAGTCTGTTTCCACAGTACATACAATAATGAAGCACTAGCAAATTGCATTTTTTTAACTTTTCTTCTGAAGGGACCAAGATCACCCATAATGATGGAATAAAAGATTTCCTTCGAGTGTTACACCATGATTAAAATGATTGATCTAGTTAACAATGCAAAACAATCGCACATTTCATCAAGAACATGATGCATTTTCAATGAAAATTCTTTAGATTATCTTTGAGAAAAAGATAAAACAGGACTGAAATTTAAACAGGAGATTTATATAATTCAGACTACAGGAGAAAAAAATATGTAACAGTAGGACAAAATGTTGATTTAATAACACTATGCAATTCAGACCATTTAATAGTTACAGTTACTTTATTCCAATCAGAATTGAATATGCTTCCATAGCCTGAATAGACGCCTCAGATTCTGAAATTCTTTAAAAACAGCTACCTGCTTATACCTGATGCCTTTGAGATCAGTGAGCATTACATGAGCACTACAAGACCCTTCTCCGAAAATGTTCTGAGAACACAGAATAATGAAAATACAATCACTGAATCTCAGAATGGTTTGGGTTGGAAGGGACTTTATGGATCATCTAGGTCCACCACCCCTGCCATAGGCAGGGCACCTTTCATTATACTAGACTGTTGAAACAGAAAGCTGAAATCTCCTCCCCAAAATACAGTCAGCTTTTTGGTGGTACTTTCTCCTTTAATGCGTACTGATTTCAACAGCACTTCAGCTGAAAAGAGACAGACAAACTATTACACTTCTTCACAATTCTGTTAGCTAATTTCAGCTAGCTGTGGATTTGTTTTGCATAAATCATCTCAGAAATTGCCATTATCAGTAGCCTCATTTCAATCAGGGATTTGGTTTTAGATGCTGGTTTCCATTATGTATGTTTCAGTTTTCCTGGACCACTTAATTAGTAAAATTCTGTATGTCTTTAGTGTCCTTTCTACTAGAGTCTAAACCTTAAATTTCAGGGCATAAACTAGGATACATGGCCAAAATTGGACCTAGAATTTCAGCTGGAGCTCCCGGCACATGTATTTGTGGTCCAGACTTAGGAGTTTTAACTAAGACCAATGTCACTGAACAGCAAAGGTCAAGCTGGCCAGAGACTAAAGTAGTATCTTTTCATAAGAAAGCTCTGAATTATTGTGTTGGAAGATACAAAAGCAACAGAGACTTTAAAAATCCCTAAAAGGTGGCAGGGGGAAGATCCAGTAAGATCTAAATCAGTAAGTTAATTTCAAAAATATACTGATTCTATCCCTGCCTCTCTCACAGAGCTTGGTGATACCACAAGAAATTACTGACATCAAAATTGCACCTATCTTGTAGATGTTTCTTATTTTCTGACCTGAAATAGTCATATCTAATTTGTCAAAGATAAATCTATTTCAGCTGAAGTAAGGAGATCCATAAAGTCCTTAATACACAGAAAAATGAGGTGTTTACGGATTTATATTTGCCACCCTCCAGCCTTGTATCTATGAACTGGAGATAAAACCCTCCATCTCATAAATGGATTATGAAAATAGATTCATTAAACATTTATGAGAGTTTCCAGCACCACAGTGACATTTATCATAGAAAAGGCCAATAGAAAATTAATTCTTCATTCAGAAAAACCCTGCATGTCATGCTATGTGTACGGCAGGGCTATCATATCAAATAATCATAGTGGCATAGGATCACACATCTAACTACTAAGCATGAACCATCACAAAATACACTGAGTAAAGCAGTCTTATATAAAACAACTATGCAAATGCAACTGAAAACACCATCAAAACTATTAAGAAACCATTTTAAGAATACATAACTTAAGTTTATGTTGCATCTCCTAGTTTAAAATGCAAACCAAAATAGAGGAAAAGACCAACTACACCATTTGATACTATGCTGATAGTTCTGCCATGCAGATCACTATATGACCACTAGTACACAATGAAACAAGAGAGCTGACACTCATCATATAAGGGATCTGAAAGACTGAGGCACCTTTTACTAGAGGGTTTCACTCACCTCTAGATCAAGGTGTGAGAAAATCCAGGACAACGGGAGTCTTTTAATTCAACACTCTGAAGAAAAGGGACTTCAAGTTCATGGATTCTGCTCAAAACTCAAATTTCCAGTCAGACTTCTCTTCTTCTCAGAGCTATCTAACATGCACACCTCTGGTCACAACTTTACTATCATACTGGCATCTCATTTACAACCATTTTCCATCCCTCTATGACAACCATTTCTTAGGCAAAGGTCAATTGTACATGCAATTTAGGTGCATCACAACACCTTAACTACAGTCTTCCTCAACATTCTTCTTTCATTGGAGGTATGCATCTCTCCACCAAGTTAGCCTAGCATAATAGCATGGCTTACTCAGGAGAGGAGGGGAAAAAAAAGAAACTTGTTACAGCAGCTCAGAGGGAACATTTACATCCCCTGGTCATGTCAGACAGGCTTCTGCGATCAAAAAACTATACTCTAGCAAAGGCTAGACTTCTTTGCTAGAGTACAGAAAAGAAGCAGCGGGGGGCTGGGAGTGGGGGAAAGCTTTCAAGCATGAAGATGACAAGCCTGATCAAAACCATGACGTTTTCCCAGGCTTATTGCTCTGAAGTAGATCAGCTACTTAGTCTGAAAGAAAGGGGTTTTTTTAAAAAATAGTAACAGCATGATGTAGAACTCAGCATTGAAAAATTCCGTCTGAACTATTCGACCTTAACAAAATAACTGAAGGTGGCATTTTATAATGGGAAGCACCTGGCAGCTAGTGATGTGTTACACTTTTTACAGCACTATATTTGCCTTCAAAGCAAAATTAAATTTAAAAACCCAAACTCTTCAGAATGGCATTTTATGCATTTGTAAATGTACCCAGCCATTCCAGACAGTGCTTCTTCAACACGAACACACAGCACTGTATAGCAAATTGGTCCTTCTGACACTATTTGACTTCACAGATAGAGCAGATTTGTACCAACATGCAAAGACAAATTCTTAATGTCACTCCCTCATAGAAAAACACCACTTAAATTGCTGTATTCAACTACTATTACTCCTTATTTTAATGGGATATGCAGGTATAACATCTCCCAGAGCCTGAAACAAAGGCCAGAGGATTGGAGAGCACAAACAGGAGAAAAATTATTAGACAGGAGACTCTAGTACAAAAAGGGTTTCACTGGCCACGGTTTCACACCAGATGAAACATAACCTTCCAGGAAAACAGGAAATCTTGTGAAAGTTCACTGCCCTGATTAGAGTATTAAGCTGTTGCCACAAAACAAAACAGGCCAGGACACTTAATGTCGGTTAATCAGAACCATTACTTTATATTAGAACAAGGACAGAATTTAAGTCTTGTAAGTAGCTTTTGTTTACTCTAAGATGGAGGGAGAAAGGAGAGGGAGAAGAGAAAAAGGCATTTTGAAATATGCTTTTCGAAAATAATCATGGTCTGAAAAAGCAGAGAAAATTCAGAACCACGATATATGCTTTCTTAATGATGCAATATGCACAAATGTGATGTTTGCAACCCAAAAACCAAAATATTGACAAAAGAATCCCAAAAGAAGTAGAAACATAAGTCTAAAGAACGGCAGACGACTACCAATGTGGGAAAAAAGTGGGCACATTCCTTCATGAAAATAAGAGTGAAACTTCATGATTATGAAGAGAAGTTTTTTATAGGAAGTGGGAAAAAAATTAAGGATAACAAGCAGAGAGAATAAACTTCAGTGAAAATCTTTCTGAGGTTGTAGTCCTGACATTTCAGATATCCTTGCCAGACCATACAGACATTGCTCAGATTCTGAAGACCAACATCAGTTTCCCTCACTTTTTTCTTGCCTTTTTCAACTCATCTCTTCAATTTCTCTATTATGTATTGCTGGAACAGGAATTTAATAGCATTACGGTATTGTAATCATTGTTTCATAAAAATGCTTGGGAACTAGAGGTCTTTGAACCAAGTCCACAGAATCTACTTCACTGCCAAGTAAATCACTCATTCACTGGTACTGGCACTTCCCAATTCCAAATATGTCCATTAACATGTGCAACATTACCACTGCTAATGGTAACACACAAGTATTCCTGAGTGTGAAAGCAGTAAAATCCTTCTCAAATCCTGCTTCAATTATAGATTATATACACACAGACCATTTCAGACCCTGTAAAAAGAGTAATCATAGAAACCCTGGCATATGACAACAGTAGATTAACACACTTAGATGGAAATAAATAAATAATTTTAAAGCCCTAAACATAAAGAAGTCTTGCATTTTTAAGACACAGATGTTGACAGAAGCCAGTAAACAGGACCAACCCCAACACTGAGCCCTGGGGAACTCCACAGGTGACTGGCCACCAGTAACTCCATTCACCACCACTCTCTGGGCCCAGATATCCAGCCAGTTTTTTACCCATCAATTAGTACACCCACTGCAATCCTGGATAAGCCAGTTTCTCCACGAAAATGCTGCGTCAAAGGCTTTGCTAAAGCTTAAGTAGAAGGAGCTGTTGAAAAACCGAGATGCTTTTCTATGCCTTTAGAGAATGCCCACTCCTTAGTTTTGTCTGCTCTCGTCTTCAATGCATAAAAGCTCATATACTTCATATTGTATAGCAGCAATGTCCTACAATTTAAGTACGTACTGCCTGAAAAGAGACCTGTTTCACGTCTGAAATCATACCCCATTTTTATTAATTACCCTGTCACAAAAGTTGCAAATGCTCTCAGTTAATTTGCTGATGTGGGAGAGCTAATAGACAATACACAAGGCATGAAGTAAATCTCTCAGATACTTAGAAGTGGGATAAAATTCTCTTGTGCATTATCATAACCATGAGGAGAAACAAATATCTGTGCTACAGACTGGAAGTCAAGTAATTCATAGAGCTCTCTGCAGAGCATCATGGAATGCCTGCCAGCAGACAATTTCTCACCAAATAGAAATGCAACTTCAGAATGTAGCAAAATACAATTCCAGCAAAGTTCTGATTAATCTCACCTACAGTACTGCACACATTTCTGTGAAGAACAACTCAACTAATACAGAGCTAGAAAAGCTCTGTTTCATCAAACTGAAAGAGTCTACCAAAGAAATAAAAATGTATATATTCTTCACTAATGTACCAGCATGCATGTACAGCTAAATGAAGAAATATTCAAGAACTACCAGAGCTGAGTGGCAACACTAGCAAAAAGAAACTGCGACAATCTTGGTATTGTTATTTATTTGTCATTATTTATTTGTTTGTCCAATGGAATTGCTGGCCTAGATTTCCAGTCAAAAGAACATGGTAATGAACTTCCTATCTGCATTAAATGGCAATCTGCAGTAAGACACGTGAAGTCTCATAAAATAGCTCCTCCATTGGAAGAAAACCTTCAAGACATATACACCTGCTATAGACAGGTGTATATGTCAGGAGAAAGCAAAATGCCGATGTCTTGTTCTCTAGCCACACAGGCTACCAGACTAATACTACATTCTTCAAGGAAGAATTCTATTGAAGTCTTGAAGTCTATAGTTACTGTGCAAAAAGCAAGAGAACAACTTAATCTGTTCAAAACAGACATTCAATTATTAAAAAATCCACTTGATCAAGATTTAATTGCAGTGTATCAGCATTTACGTAACAGATAACTTTGTTTCACTATGTACAAGAAATCATGCATTTAAGGAAGACATATCATATCTGTAACTCACAGTGACAAAAATGATACCTCATTCTTCATTAGTAAATTAAACTTAAATAATAGGTGAACATGGCAGAAGTACTTTGCCATTTGTATTTTTAAAACAAGCTATTAAATGAAAAGAAGTACTCTGAAAACAAGCTGTTATTAAATGAAAACTTGATTTTTAGAAAATTAGGGATCAACAATGTTCCAAATTCCTTCTGGGCCTTGCCACTCTTCCAAAAGATCGTGATAAAAAAACTAAAAGCCATTTGAAAAGCTGTCACACAACACCAGGGCATCAATCCTAAAACATGAGATGTCACTGTCAGAAACTGTGAAACCTAAACAAAAGCCCATTTCACGTTTAGCAGTGATTCACAAGATCTATGAGATTTTCCCTTTTTCATAGCAGACTATTATTAACTACATTTGACTTCATAATACAAAGCATCAAGTCAAGCTTACTTACATTTTCCCAAAGAAGACTATATTCAGAGGGTTATTTATTAACTTTTTACATTAGTACCCTGTTTAATGCCCTTGACTGACTAATATCTGTTGAACATACAAATTCAGAAGCAATTTATATTCTAAGCCAGATATAAACTTTCAGAAGACTACCAGATAATGGGAAAAACTAACCAGGTACATTTAATATTCTGTTGAAATTATCATAAAGTAGCTCCTGTTTCTAAGATGATGTACACTGCATAAACCCTGACTTTGATAGAGTTGATTTATTTATTTTTAATTTGTAAAAAACTTGAAGTAGATATTCATGATGCCTGCCAAGTGCTCATCTCCTAGAAATAGTACACAGCTGTCATTCATTGAAACACAGCCTGTTTTTTTTCTATGAGGATCATACCTCTCGTACTTGCAATCTTGCAATAAAACTCAGAAAATATTCATCATTGAACAGAAAGTTTCAAAACTACCTTTAAGGACTTTTAAAAGCTATTTTTACATTTTTAAGGGCATTTCCATAAGTTATCTGATATTTAATGTAAAATTTCTATGTATGTCTAGTTTTAATCAATCTTAGATGACAATTCTTTTGAATGCAATGAATTTCAGGCTGAAATAAAAGAATGGGAACTTAATCATTGCAATTAATAAATATTACTGTCTATACAAATACTGGAATTTTAATTCCTCCTAAAATTAGGTATGTAAATCTAAGACATCATTTTTGAACACAAACATATACTTCAAATGTCTGGAATGACGAGCACTGCTTAAGGACAATGGCCAAGCTAATACAAGATGGCACAGCTCTATCAAAGTCAAAGCTGTATCACATCAGCAAACATTCTGCCCACTAAGATTCAAGACATCTAAACAAAATAATTAAACAAAGTGTTTGTACATTATTTAAGTCCTTAAAATTTAAGCATTCTTTTTTTAAGATTTTTTTATTCAGTAGGCAGAATCAAATAATAATCAACTGAAAAACCAGCGAATGCAAATCAACTGTCAACAGGGAACAAGAAAAAATAACAATCATAATCTCCTCCTTCTTTTGCTTGAGCAGGAACATTCTGGACTGGCCAAAAAACAGTTTTTTCTAAGTCTTTCAGGTTGACCTTACCACCTGTACTTTCATTTCAAGGAACAGAAAGTTATTACTTCAGCAGAGGTAGATATATGTTTTCCTAGTCTTAATAAGTTATTCAAACACTGTGTTAGTACACAGGTTATTTCTTTATCCAAATGCCATAGTTTTATTGGACCCTAAAATATGCCATAAAATTATCTATATGCATTGAAAGCCAAATAAGTCTAGACTGTACCACCCTAGATAACAGAGACAGAAGTTCTTAGCACCAGCAGAGACCATCTGCTATGATGAACTTACCTCACTCAAAGTTTCTCTGCAATTACCAGCAAAAAAACACAGAGAATTAAGCACAGTTTAGTTGGTAACTGAAAATCGTTTATTTAAGAGGACAGTTATGTAGTATTTTGAGAAAAGATAATGCAAACTTTAGAAAACAATGTTAACTTAATCTACCATGGAAGGATTTTGCTGTTGTAATAACAAACAGTTAACCTGACTCTAACAACACCTTCCAGTTTCTATCTACGTTAGATTAGAAACTGAACTAAAAAAATTACCAACAATGAGCCTACACGTGAGAATCTCCTAGTAGCACACAGAAGATGGAAGAGAAGAACAACTGAGGCTCTAAGATAGATGCCAGTCACCTGAAATTTTTAGGATTGTCTTGAAACTCTGATATTGACTTTCATGCATCAGCTTTCAAGAATGGAGACAAGCACTCTAAGAACACAAATGACGTCTGACATCTCCTAGCAGTGAGGTAAATAAAGTTACACTAACATTTGAAACTGTTATGAGGGGAAAAGAGGAAAAGGGCTAGGAAAAGAAAATAAAGAGCCCCAGAGGAATGGAAGGATTACTGTAAGATTAGCACAGTGAAAATGAAAGTGAAAATTGTTCACAAAGTTAATTTCAGTAATTACATTGGGTTTGCCTGGACAGAAAAGGATGTATCATAGTTTTGTGTAGAGATGTTATGGGAGTCATAGCATTCCCATAAAAGCAGAAGGGGCTGCAGCCCTCCCTTCATCATTGCCTAATGGGACATACAGGCTCCAGAACCCGTACTCACAAATACCAGCTCCAAGCCTTGGTTTATGCACCTCTTATATTCACCTAGGGAGCTATACTGCAAATCTCTTGTTTATTATTCTGTCTGAAATTTAATAAAATCCATCTTCAGATCACAGGTAGTGAGAAGTATACAACCACTTACTACTGCAACTTTGTCGAAAAAGGACATAATATATTTTTCCGCTAATTTTAAAATTTTGGCTAAAAAAAATACTTATTGAGGGAAGCAAATGCTTGTGGCCTTGCATTTTTACTAAATATATGCCTGATTTTTTGAATCTAAATCCAAAATGATATGTGCAGGTCCAGACCCCTAAGCACGAGACAAATACGAACGCACTGGAGCTAATCCAGAAAAGGGGCTGGAACGGGCTGAAGCACATGTTACATACTTGATTAGGAGTAAAGCAGACTCTGAAGGGCACAATTAGAAATACAAAAAATTCAACCTAAACACAAGACCAAAAAAAAAGAGTGATTCAACACTGAAACAGGTAGTCCGAAAAGGTTGTGGAGTCACAGCCTTGAAGATATTCAAGAACAAGATCCTAAGCAACCTGTTCTAGTTGACTCTTGAATGGGTTGGACAATTTCTAGGGGCTGTTTTGAATATCAACCAGTCTGTAATTCTGTATTAAGAAATAAATGTATCTGTGACAATTCTTTGTCCAGTAACTATTGAACTTTCAGTCATTAATTTAGCTGAAAATCCCAATGAAAAAGCATACACAAAGAAAGAATTACACTTTTATTACATTGCAGTAAAGAAAAAACATACTGACCTCAACGTTCCATATATTCACATTTAATTTTATATAGAAAGGACACTGTTACATGGGTACAAACCAATACATTATAATGGAGAAGCATGTCCAAATAATTTCTTAATGCTTTCACTTTGTTAAGTTTATAGACTCTACATCTTTTAGGTCACATAAGCTGCCTGCTTTAACACAGTGACATTTCCAGCAAATAATGAAATGTATTTATATACTAAAATTTTGAGTATTTTAAACACGTATCATGTTTTGCAGCTGAAGGAAAAGCTCAAGTCAAGTTTTTGATATCCCACTGAAGTCTTGGAGCCTGCCGCAGCTCGTCTCACCTAATAAACTTAATAAATACATAATAAACTTCTCACACTATTTTCAGAGGTATTAAGCTTTATCTCCTTCTCCTATTTACAAGGCAAATGATTACACTGTAAGTAAGGATGTCTTACTCTGATTCTATCTTGAAGGTCTTCACAAAGAACTAGACCATAATAAATAGAAGAATATAATACCACCATGGTTCCAACATTGGAATAATGACCGAATTTATAAAAAAAAAAGTAAAGGGAAAAAATGAAAAGCATTTTAAATAACAGGATCTTTCACATTACTGAGAAATAATTTTCAATGAAATCTGGAAATGATTCAACATCAGTGCTCTCAGTCTTCATAATGCAATGTGGCACACACTGCACAAAACAATGGATGGGTTTGTTAACCTTTAAAGACACATGAACACACTGCAGTTTTTGCAGAAGCAACGACTGATGGTACAACTGCTGTTCAGAGGAGACTGCTCCTCACTGCTTCCCATCAGCTGTACTGCAACAATCCCAAGCTAAACCAGAATGCCAGCGGCTCAGCCACCAAGCCCTGTCATGCCACTCATTCAACACGCACAACCTGACAGAGGGAAGCTGCAGTGAGAGATCTGCTGGATGATTTTCTCAGCCCTTCCACAGGGTCTGCTTTTCTTCTTCCCCTGGGTACAGTAATAAATGGCATTTTGAGGCACTGCAGGTCACTGCAGCAAGAATGACCAGTCACTTTTGTATAGAGATCGACAGGAGGTGTAGGAGGTATGTACAGGATGTAGTCCTTTATCACATATTCATACCTAAAGAAGAGGCAGCATTTTACTTATCAAGAAAACAATGTACATTAACTGCATTTTGCTGCTTCTATTAAAAACAAACAAACGAACAAACAACAGACAAACAAACAAAAAGCCCAACTCCTAGCAAAGAAAAATAATGCCCTATCTACATATAGGTAGCTAGGCTAGTGGTAACCTGCATGGCTGTCAGACACAGGCTATGTGGGAAAGAAAGCAGTCCATTTTCAAAATAGACCCCTTAACTCTCTGCCTCACAGCAGCAACCTCTGCTGAAATAGGAAAAACAAAAAGGAGTAACTTTCACAAGACACACGAGCCACCCTGTGAGGTTTCTTTTTTTCACCAGCCTTTCAAAGAACAAGTATAACATTAAGAGTAGAATACGAGCCATCAATATTTAGCAACTCTAAACGAAATGAAAACTGGAAGAGAATTGTGATGCTCATTCAAAAAGGTATTGTGAAACAGGCACTGTCAGGAAAGCACTCCAAACTTAAGGATAACACCTGCACCTCTCCCAAGAAAGTAACTAGTTGTGCCGCAACTCGTGTACAATATATGCAGTAATTTGGCTGGAAGTTTTTGACTGGAAGTAGGGGGAGACAGAAACATCGTATAATTGCCAATAGAAACTGTCAAAAATCTTCAAAGCTTCAACAACGGTGTTCAGCCAAGTCATTGGTGTTGCATAGCACTCCTATACACATGTGTAGCAGTAAGTAAATTCTCTAAATTTTGAAGTTTAAATAAAAATTATGCAACTCAAAACTAATTTCCATCACCCAAACTTGGTTTTGTTCCTTCCAAAGTCAATGGAAAAAATTGGACTGCAACAGACTGAAGTTTGTGCCTCACTATTTCTGTTTTCTGTATCACGGTCAGCAGGGCACAGACTGTGTGAAATTCAAATTTTACAAAAAAAATGCATATTTCCGCTGTGGTACTGTTTTTATTTGAAAACTGAATTTATGTATGCTCTATTTAGCTCCTGATTGCACAATACACATCACTATCAGGAGCTCAGTATTACATATAAAGAATGAAGTAGCTGATATGAGCTTAAAAATAAAATAAGTAGCACAAATTAGTAGTGTGCTTTCCTCTGTCGAGTATCTCGATATCAACAAGCAACTCTCTATAGGTACCCAAGCTATTATTTTGATGGCGTTACACAATACAATTACTACCTCTTGATAGATATGGTTACAAATCAGATGTGGAGCAACCTCACCCTGTCATGTATCAGCATAAAAATGTTTCTGGCCACCTTAATATATGGGGCTTTTTTAACGCTCACAGCTACCTTTTAGCTCCATTAGTTTAATTGACACTACTAAGCATAGGAGTTTTATCTTAGTTCATTGCAGGTTTTATTGTCTAAAACTGTATAAATGCTTTACAGACCACCAGAAATAAATGGAAAGAAATAATACAATACAGTTATCTGCAGTGACTATTTATGGCCCTCTTTGGATACCTGGGCAGATCAAAGTTGCTGTGCAGTGCTTCTCTTACATAATGAATTGTACTCTGTAGTCAAACATCCAGGTACGGTACATGATTGCATCTGGCACAAAGGAATAAGTGCATTAATAAAGCATTAAAAAAAATGCTTCTGGAGAAATTAGCAAGTTTTGGAATGGCAAATGCCTTTACTAATGCAAAACCTTGATCCTGGTATCTGAGCTGGATTCCAATCCCAGCTACAGCAAAAAAATTTTAAAAAAGCTTCAGTCCCTCACACACCTTACTGACCAGGATCTGCATATGCAGACAGTGTATGCACCAAAGAAAAGACTCCAGAAGGAACACTGTTAAGAGGGCCTGCATCCCGCATCCAGATATAAGTAGGGCATCCGCATTTAATTGGATTTCTAACGGTAGGAACACGTATGCACAGAAAGCTCTTCCTTGAACTACCACTACCTAGCAAAAAAGAGCGTCAGGTCCTTGGCACCTGAACAGAATCCAGAGGCAAGAATCAGGAGAAGAAGGAACGGATTAAAATATTTTGCTATTTTTCTACCTATCCTTAGGCTTCTATATAGTACTTCCTATAACTATGCTGCAATAACTCATCTTCATGCAGCAATATGAACCCAAAACATTTTTATGTTGGTGCTTGCACTGTCTGCACATCAGAAATACTGATACATGATTGACTATTGTTGCTCCAGTCCTCTTGGTGGACCTGACACCTCCTAGCTTCCAGTTTAACAGGCAAGAACTTGAAGTACCTTCTGCCATCTGGATAGTTACCAGAACACAAAACCAGAAATAGAATGGAAAAAAACTGGTGGTTGAAATTGTAATACATTTCTGCAGTCCCGATCCAGAAACTAAAACCACAGCATACATGACCACCCTTCGCTTAAGAGAGAGATGACTGGCCTGCTTATGGAATCAGGTTGATTATCCTGTAACGAACTTTGTCACGGTGTTTTGGGGGAGGGGGTTAGTATCTGCTAGTCTCATCATCACTTAGAAAACATTTATTAAGTAATGTCCAAATTATACAGACCAATCCTATCTTTACCAAAAATAAATCAGTTAGATGACTGAAGATTATGTACTCATTCTGTCAGAAAGACATTTTCACAGGATTTAAAGCAGAGGAGGTAGATTCAAATGACTGGAAATTCACTGATATATGTGCAATGCCTATGAGGGCTTCTGTTTCTCCTGCCCTTCCATTTTGGAGTATTCTAAACACTGGCAATAGCTACACAACTGCTTCCTTTCGATAAAAGGTTGGAGCATATTTAGCCAATTAAAAGCTATGCAAATGTCTCACACATAACTTCCAGGAATTTGTTCTGCAAGACGAATTTTTATTATTACAAAAAGTATTTATCAAATTATTTAGTTAAATATTTCCTTAATGAAAACAAGCAAACAAGCACAAGACTACAGAAATGTGCAACATTATCATAAAATGTGAAAGTAAGGAAGGCTTAAAAATTATATAGTCGTTATTAAGGTTATACAGATCTCTGTGCCCTGCTGTTCACAGCTGTACTTGTACATACCCTTCAATCCCTGAAATCAGAGGGCTACATCATGCATTTTACAATAGTTTAATTAGAACACATATTTTGATTTCCAATAGTACATTACTTAGATACCAGACAGATAAGTATCAATTCCAAAACAAGACTTAATAATAACCATCTTTCTAGACAAACTCCAGTGAAAAAGATCTTTTATTCAATCCTCTGGAGGAGAACCAAAGTTTAAGGCTCCATCAACCTAATTTTGAAATAGTCTGGACTAAAGAAATAAAAAGTGTTACTCAATCCTCTGGCATCCCTTCAATTTTTCTTTGGAATATTCATCAAATAACAGTGACTTAAACCATTTCAAACCCATTTTTCAATGCAAAAAACACAGCCTGTTGTTGCTACATACCCACACAAGGAGACAAACAGGGCCAAGCCTCTCCTAAATTAACTGCACCCTAGAGAAGACTAGCCATACACCAGTTCAGACTCTGGACTCAGCATCACTCCATCCTTCCATGTCTCCCAGTCACCCCCTTCTCTATCCTTAATCTTCTGTAGTTACCTTATCCTAAGCAGACCAGAAAATAAATAGGGGGAAGAGGGGGAGGGAAGAAAGGGATGTTGCATTTCTGAGACACAGTAACTCTTAAAATGCATTTGTTCTAATCTGCATGATTTAGTCACGTGCTTCGAGAGAATATTTATAAACTTCATGGCTTGCCCATCTGGGTTTAACATGCCATCCTTTACCCAACCCCCAATTTTCCCTTTATAAAAACCTAAAAAAATGCTAAAGAACCAATAAGAAAAAGGTTGAGAACAAAGGGCAAATGCAAATACATTAATGTAAGCAAAACATAACAAGCTAAACATAATAAAACATACAAGTGCTGTACAGCCATGCTACTTACTGTTACAGAGCAGTTCATTTTGAAACAACAAAATGGTATTTTATTTTGACTATAAAATCTTAAAAAAGAAGACTGAAAGACAGTTGTGAAGTCTATCACAATAACTTAAGTGCTCCATTAAGAATAATCATAATTTATATTTAAGGGTAACAAGCATGTAGGCATTAAGAGAAAAAAAGTGTTTTGAAAATGCTGTAAATCACAAAAAAATTACTGTAACATTGTATTTTCTATATCACAACATCACTGGAACTATACAAAAAGGGCTAAAAAAACCTTAATGCCCTACCACTGTACCAGAATTGAAAACTATTTAAATAGTAATAAAAAAGGAAATGCTGTTTCCAGTTTACTATATCACTCACTTAAAAAAAAAAAAAAATTAAAAAAAAAGTAACAGATAAGGTTGTAGCACAACAGCTGGGCTGCAGCAAACACCCCGAGGGGAGGGGGGGAAAAGAGCAGCAACAACATTTCCAGAAATACAGAATTTGCAGTGAAAGTGGAAAGTGTGAACTTACATCCTCTATTTAATCACTTTGACTGGTCCTACAGTAGAGAACCTAAATGAAGCTATTCCTATGTGTAATACACATATGAATATGTGTATATGAATATTTCTGTATGTAATACAACAAAACTGACTGCACACTAACTTCCTCTAAGCTTTAACAAAGAGCCTGTCATTGCTTCCTAACACCTACAAACAATCTGGGAATGAGACAGAATGGTTACTAGCTTATAATATCACCAATTAACTCTTACATAAAGAGTATACAGTGCAGGTATGTCAAGAGTTTTTGTGCAGACTTAGCCCATCCTATAAAGGCAGACAAACTGAAGGTACTCAGACAGCAACTTCTGCAGACTTTCCAAAATAAATGTCACACAAGTGTATTTTACACATAATGATAATATTGCAATCAAGCATATGTATGTGTATACAACTCATATCTGTTGAGTATCAAAACTACCATCTTTGTAAGGCATATTTGGTGAAAAATATTACTCGTGTGTGTCCAGAAACGAGATTTAACTATCCTTTTTATAAAAAAATACCTTCATTTTCTCCAAACAGATGCTATTGGCAACCCTTGCAGCCTTCAACAGGTATGCAGTACTCAACAGAGTTACAGCTCCCTTTCTCTACAAGTTTCCCTATCAAGCAAAGGTAAATCCAGTTCTCTTTTACAGATGCAGTCAACCAGAACGGACAAGTTTGCTTAGATAAAACATCCCACAGTAAATGATGATATACCATCTCCACTTACAGCAGTCCTGTTTGCTCACTAGAAGAAAGCTAGGACTGCAAGGAACGATTTACATTCATGGGACAGAACACATTATATCCTTTCCAGGTCCTGAAAATGTGCTTCTGCAGCAACAGAAGCCAGTGTACACTATCAGTCTTAGAAACGTTTAAAGAGCTGCTCGACAAACATTGTTTATTTCCATTTCAAAATGCCACAAAAAATTACAGCAGCACATTAAGGAAAAGAGGAATTACAGATATATGAAAAAAAAAAAAAAAGGAGAAACCTGGAATTGTGGGTGAAAAAAGAGCCTAACAGCTGTGATTAGTGAGCCGTGTGTTTATACATCTTTCAACATTATACAAAGCACTGGGTGAATTTCAGACTGCCTCAGATGGCAAAAGACTGTTGAAAGAAACTTGTTGCCAATGCTGTTAAAATCGAAAACTAATACCGGATGGCAAAAAACCGAAGCTTATTACAAATGTCAAATATAGGATTATAAACCAATACACAGAGATTCCGGACTTGAATTTCGGTGCATAATCCAACCATCTGTCGACCAGTTGCGTAGCAAAATCAAGATAACCTGGAAATCTCCAAAAGGACAGCCAAATTCTTTTCCTTCAGCTACTGCATTTCCCTGCTTATGAACGTGCCCGCGGTAATCGCATTCTGCCTGCACACTAACCTAGAGGAGATGACACCCGCCACCAGCACGAGAGATTGCCGAGGCGATGGTGGCGGACAGGGCCGATAAGCAGGGCTCATCTCCGGCCAGCGCGGCTGCAGAGGCTGAGGCAGCGGCGGGAGCAGCCGGTCCGGGGCCGCTCAGCCCTCACCGCCGGGCTGCTGCTGCTGCTGCTGGGGCCAGCACGGCGCTGCACCGCGCAACCCAAACTTAAACTCGCTGCTCCTGACTCCTCTCCCACCGCCGGGACAACGGCGCGGCTTAGCCCGGAACCGAGGAGCGCTGCGGGTCCCGCAGCTCGCAAAAACACCTTCCTCGCCAAGCAGGGATCTCTCATGAGAGGCTCGCCCCGCCAAAAAATAAAACTCCGAGGGCTGCCCTGAGGTGGGAAGTCCCCGAGCAGAGCCGCCTCGCAGTCGAGGGAAGCACGGGCGGTCCCGGGGCGCACGGCTCCCGGGACACGGGGCTCCAGCCCGCTCCGGGCCGCCGGGCAGCGCAGCGATGTCCAGCCCCGGGCACGGCCGGGAGCTGCCCCCTGCCCAGCCTGGACACCAGTTGCTCGACCCGCGATGAAGAAGCGGTAAAAAGAGCCTGGGGGCGGCAGCAAAGCTCCGGTGTAAGCTCCGGACCTCAGCCTGGGGGCGGTGGGGCGCTTGCCCCACACGGGACAGACGGGGGGTCCGCCCGCGCAGCCCTTCATTCTCACCTCCTTAAGTTCCTTGGCGACATCTTTCAGGTCCCCCAGGACTAATTCCAAATCGTCCACGATGATCTTGATCTGCTCCTTCACCTTGGCTTTGGAGGCTGCCGGCGGCCCCTCGGACGGCGAGGAGGAGGAGGATGCGGTCCCCTTGGACTGGGCGGACATCCTTCGGGGCAG
>JAODLH010001589.1:625883-648619 GCA_027575645.1 Cossypha caffra | reverse complement strand
GTAGAAAGGGTTTAGAATTCAAAATAATTTGAGAAATCAATCTAATTTATGCAGAAGAGTAATAAGAACAGGAACAAATTTCTAAAGTAAGCTCAGATAATCTGCAACACAAATAGGAATGCAGTGGAGGAAACCTGCAGTTTGTAATTAATAACCAGCAGAACATGACTCAGACCTGTCATGCTGTTTTAAAAAAAAAAGAGCTAAAGATTTTTGATATTTCTGCTGAAAACTGAAGTTCAAGGAAAATATTAGGCAACTGGCTCCAGAGAGCAGCTATGGAATAACAGAACAGCTGAAGAAGAGGTGAAGTCTGAGTTGTCTCCAAAGACTAAATAGAAGCTTCAGAGATGAATGGTGTATATTGGGCTTCATGACCACTGAGGTTCGGACAAGAAAAAACCAAAGAAAATTACAGAAAGAAAGATTTTTCAATGGGGTAGCCACCATCCATGTCATAAAGGGTTTTACTCTAAAATACTTAGTTGAAACAAGTATGGGACTATGGTTCACCAAAGCTTTTGGAAACTACTTAGCCAGAGTTGCAACAGACCTCATTAATCCTCCGTTGGACTTTTCCCAGTCTCTCTTGTTTTCCTGTATTCTATAACATGATTTCTTTTGTTCTCCATAACATGTAAGAAAGGTTTGGTTGCAAAAACACCCCAAGGAAACCCAGAAGGATTATCTAGTGCATTACAAGGTATAGAAAAAGACCTTTAATTTTTTATCATTGAATGGGAATGTTTTTTATGAATAAGTTTTAAAGTGTATAAAAATTATATAATATGATTTGCCTTTTGAGATAATAAAACAATATTTGGCAGGCTTTGACATAAAAAAAATGATTCAAGAATTTTCCTGTTCTGCAGAGAAGATCATAAACTGTACTTTTCACTCATTACATAAATTAAAATTCACTCCTTTTATCTGCCCAGCATAGAACCCATCCCTTGGTCGTACATAAAAAGAAAGAAAATTACTTGAAAATTAATGATGTCTTCTCTGTGGGATGAATCTCAACTGAATTAATAACAAGCACAAAAACTGAAAACCTTGTTTTTTGAATCTGGTGTTTCTGAGGAAAAAGATATACAAAATCCTGACAGAAACATACTGTTTTCATGTTCTTGTTCTTTGACCCCTGTCTATTTTAAGCAAATTTTTGCATACAGGCAAGAATTGAGATTTTATGCTAAGTTATAGATCTGTGAAAATAAATTTGCTGGTAAAATCAAACAGCCTTGAAAATACATAGAATCAAAGAATCACTGGAGCACAGAATGGTTTAGTTTGGAAGTGACCTTAAAGCTCATATGGTTCCAGCCACACTGCTGTTCACTAGATCAGGTTGCTCATGGCCCAATCCAATCTGTCCTTGAACTCTTCCAGAGCTGGGGAATGCACAGCTTCTCTGGACAAACTGTGCCAGCACCTCACCACTCCCTGAGTAAGGAATTTCCCACTAACATCTAACCTAAACCTGCCTTCTTTCAGTTTACCTTTGCCCCTTGTCCTGTCACTCTGCTTTCCCTTTGACAAGCCCCCTTCAGGCACTGGAAAGGTGCAGTGCAGTCTCCCTGGAGCCTCCTTCTCTCCAGGCTCAACAGCTCCGGGTCTCCCAGCCTGTTTGTGCCTCAGATCACCTTCTTGGCCATCCCCTGGACCATCTGCAACAGGTCCACATCTTTCTTGTGTTGAGTTGACATTTTAAATATAGAGAGAATAAAAGGGATTTTTTTTTTTTAAATCTCATTTTATGTTGAGAAGAGGTTGCTATGCTGTAAAATACTACAAAATCTGAAGCTGACTCCCTGAGTTGCCACTCATTGTCGTTGAAACTGTGGGGCTGTGGGTAGCTGTAATATTTACCTCTTGATGTAAGAAGAAGTCAAACTTAAGGCAACTATAAGTATCTGTTCAATCCTTAGCTCTTGTGACAGATACTGTCTCTGTAAGAGAGGATAAATCTGTCAAACAATACAGTATTTTATACTGTGGACATATATATTTATATATAAGGTGATGTATTTATGACCTTGAACCACTAAGTAGCTTTGTGTGTGAAGGATTTGGAATAGAGATAAAGAAAAGATAATCCATCCAGAAGGAAAAGAGTAATAGAAGCACGGTAAAGGTGTAATAAGTGCAAATAACAACCAGGCTGGATTTGATACTCATTTATATGGTGTTGTCTAAACATAACATGCCTATGAAATGTAATCAGCTTATAAGAATTTTGGGTTTTTTTATACTGATTAGAGTAGCAGTTTGACAATCCAGAGGCCAGCAACATCATGGGGGAACTCATCCTCCAGCTCAAGCAAGGTTTGCTACATGAGGCTCAACATTAACGTGTACAGTGAAAGAGACTTAAAGAACTGCCACACTTTCCCTGCCTGGTGATGCAGAGCCATGCTTCAGCTCTGAGTATGCTGCACATTCCCATGCAGGAGGCAGAGACCTTGCTGAAAGTAGGTGAGGTTTATGAATGAATTATGCTTCCTTTTTCTGTACAAAGCCATTTACTTCCAGTTTCATTAACATCATATAGATCAACATATATTTAATTATTTTATAAAACAGAATATGTAGAGCCCATGGGGACATTACAATGGATAAGAAGGTTTCAAAGGTATTTAAAACTAAGGGCAAGAAGTTTCTCTTTGTAGGCAGAGAAGAAAAAAACACAACAAAACCAAAAATTTATATTGTTTTTTTTTCTTCTGCTGGATTCACTTGAATTTTATGTATTTTTATTTCTGCACTAGCTTTACGGGCTAGATGTATAATTTACAAGTCATATATTATTTATATATTTTGATATATTCCGTTTTTAGTGTGAAAAAATAATTTACACCATTATTAAAAATAAGAAATTTCATTTATTCCAGTGAAGTTATTAACAACGTAATTAAACAAAAAATGGGATTCAATATTTCTTCTACAGGAAGACTTCCATACAGTGCAAAAATATTTCAGTATTATGCAATTAGTTTGCTGATAAATACAACTAAATGATGTAACTACTATTAGGCCATGAAGAAGTGCAGTTGTAAATAATATAGGTTCCTTCCAAGTTTTGGTCTAAAGACACATGCCTTCAGAAATAACTTCAGTGAAAAAAAGAGAAAAGTTAGGAGATTGGCACTGATATATGGTGTTCATCACCCATAGATGAACTTTTGAGTCAGGTTTATGTTCACAGTGAACTCAAATCAATAGAAGTAACGGCTGATGGGTATGAAAACTCTTAGGCCATTCTTTAGTTACAAGTTGGCAATCTTTTCATCAAAATTATAGCCAGAACAAAACCTAGTGCTAAATTATCCCAGGACCAGCTGCCTCAGGTGGAAAAAAGCCATGCAAATCGATTTTTTATGATAGTCGAAGTTTTACATGCAAAAATAAGATGAAAAAATTTCTTCCTTTTTTAGAGAGAAGTGTTGGAAGGTGAAAAAATAGTAATGGGTAATCTTTAAGCTATTCAAAATGAGTGTGTAGGAGAGATTAATTGCTTTTAGCACACTCTATAGTGAAGCCTAGGCGTTTTTCTACTTTGTATGTTTGTATGTATGTATGGAAAATTGCCTTGACAGTGTTCTGGCTGAAATGTAAAATCTACCCATAATCCTTTTACCCACTGTGACAATGAAAAAGCAGATCATTGCCATGTGCCCATTTCAAACCTTTGTCTACATTGTGTGCATATTCAAATAGAATTTTAAGAAAGAGAGGAAAACCTATAAGTCCTGTTTTTGATCTCATACCACTTTTGAGTACACCAACATGGATTTTAGAGTAATTTCTGAAAAAGTAGTCACATAAAAGATAAATCAAGGATCAAAGAGGAAAAAGAAATCCAGGATATAATGAAGCTATGCTTTTTTACTTGATAGAAAACAAATTTATATGCAAAATAAATTTACCTCACCAAAATTTACTGTGGACTGTACAAAAACATTGTCAATAAAAATTATAAGCATAGGTCAAGATATTAATCTACTTATGGCTATGACCTTCATTATAGGATACTCTATCAAACATTTTTTCACTAGAGTTATGAAGCTCGAGGTAAGATGTTCTTATTTGTTTGAAATGTGCTACTATCCCTAGTTGTTTTGTGCTTGATGAACAGGCTTTCCTGAAACATCTTATTTTAAAATTTATTTTTGCTTAGATTATTTAATTGGTCAAATTCCAAATTAGGGATATTGAGTTAATTTTATAACAAATATTCTGAGAACAAGTCAGAAAAATGGTATAACAGATTTTAAGTAAGTTGGCTTATCCAATTCTACACAAGGTCAATTGGATATTTAGTGGTGCTAACTGTAGAAGAACTTGAGTGCACAATTACTACAATATTATTTAAACTGTTTTTGAAAACAGGACTGTGATTTGTACAATTAAAAGGAATTTGGTACAAGCAACCTTCTTCCAAAATTCATTTAGTAGAATGACAGTGCTAAATGTAGTGGTCTTTAGCTCACAAATCTCCCTATAGTTTGAATTGTTGAAGTTTGTATGACTTTTTGAAGGACAGACCTCCTATAATTGATTCACGGTTAATGTTAAATATCATTTTATACATTTGCATAATGTTCATGCAGTTAGGGTTTCAAAAAGAGCAAAATAATAAAAAAATTAAAAGCTAATCCCTCCACCCCCCTTTGCAATTACCCACCCCAAATATCTGCTTGAAGATGAGGGTAATGAGGGATAGGGACTTCGCGGTTTGATGCCAGCTCCCCATGGTATTCCTTTGAACTGCTGAGACATAGACACTTACTCTTTCTTGTTTATTCCAGCTTGCAGAAACCTTGCCACTCAGTGCAACTGTATGTTCAAAGCAAAACATAAAATGATGTAGTTTTAAAGGACTCATTAATTTTCTTTGTACTCAAAAGCAGTTCCATTAAAAAATGTAATACGCAAATTCTGAACTCGAACACGTTCCAATTTTACTGCTGTTTACTTCAAAGGGTCCTCAAAAGAGTGTGCTAGAGAATTCAATTCTTGTGTTGAAAAATTAATCTATTGCTGACACTGACCCATTTTTTTTATTCTCTCTGGTTTATGAATTTTTAAGGTTTTTATATTTGTAAGACAAGTCCATGCTTAAATGTCTTTTAGGACACTACTCCTTTAAAGATTAAAAAGCAAATCATGCTATGCTTTTTGAAACTAGAATGATAGTCTAGGAACTGCAATTGTGTCTTGACTGTGTCTGTTGAGGCCAAGATTGCTAAATAGATTATGTTATATATGCAATTTTTTTGTATTTTTTGAGATGATGTTGCTCATATGATTGACATTAACTGAGAGATTAAGGCTGATATTTTTGCCTTTACAAATGAAAGCGTGGTATATATTATTTTAGCTGTTATTTTAAAAAAGTAAAAGCTTGTTCTGTGTTCCACAAAGATTATAAATCCCTGTAGGCTGCAAATAACACTTCAAGTGTTAAAGCTTCTCTGCAATCCTGGGTTCATCTGACTGATCCAAGATGGTTGCACCATGTGCTCACCCTTCTGTGAGGGGAAGACAAAAGCAGCTACAAGATTGGTAGACAGGTTGCAGCACAGCCAGTTCTACAACTAGAAGTTCTGGATCCAGAGAAAACTCCAGTAACAGCGTTCAAATAGACAGCAATTTCTAAATAAGCAAATAACATCAAATTCCACCCCAGCCGTTTTGATGTTGTGGATGTTCTACTGGGTAACGTAAATGTAAAGCAGATGCAGTTAGAAATTTAGCCTCATGTATGGCAGCCTGTGGAGCATGCCACGATGCCCCAAATCAGTGTCTTCCCTTAGCCCATCCTGAAAACTTCCCAAATCTTCAAAGACGTGCACATCAGAAGTTATTGGAAGTCAATATCAGTACGAATCTCCTTCTGCATATTGGAAAGAACATCTAAATATTTAAGTGCTTGGGGTATTACATGATGTAATTTTCATGTATTGCATTGCCCTATAATTATTATATAATTAGATTTAAATAGAGTGAGTGTGGTTTATAATGTCTGATTATAATAATATTCTGCTATTTAGTGGATATAATTATTGCTGCTAATGGCAAACTATAATTATTCTTTTTCTTCTAATAATTTCTAAGGTGGAATTTAGAAAGTCTCTTGCAAAGATTCATCAAATTAATTTTTCCAAGATGTTGTTTTGATTTTTCTGGAGCTGATCTGATTATTTTGACTGTTCTACATAATTTCTTGAGTTTTCTCTTGTGCCGCAGCCTGTACTAGAACCAAAGGGAAGAAATACAGTATTCCAAGAGTGAACAATAATAAAACATGGTGTGTTACATATGCTGGGCTGTAACAGATGATACAGTATACAAGAAATAGTATTTCTTCACCTATGATCTAAGAACTGGAAGAAGAGAGTTTTATATTTCACTTGAAATATCTACTTTCACAAAGAAATTATCTTTGTGGATGCATGCAATATCTATAGCATGCATTTTTTAGTAAATACGTAGAGTTAGCTCAATGGTGCCATAGCATAAAACGAGGCATGGGAGGCTGCTATACAAATAGACATACAATAACTAAATATTTTTCTCGTTTCCACAGACTTTTCCCAGTGTGGTATTTTCTTATTATGATGTTGAGAGAATTGAAAGAATACCATACAAACTGTAGTGAAGCCTTACAGTGAAGGAAAATGCACATCTTGCTTATCCATTAGGCTTTCAAATAGCAGGTTTTAGCCAGAGCTCCAGATTATTTACCATGAATAATTATATAATAAATGTCATGATACTGAGTCATTGACATTTAATTCTTTAACATAAAGAAACTCCAAAATATTAGAGATTAGCCAGCTGTCTTTCAGATAGAAAGCAGTTATTTAAAGATCTTCTTAGTCATCTGGGTGTTTAACCATGAGAAAGAAACTGTGGTGTCCCAGGCCTTAGTAGTTCATAGAACTCATGTTTAAGGAAGGCAGTCACCTCATGCCTTCCTGTGAATGCACTTGAGGGTAAGTTTTCAACTGGCATGGCCTTGCATGGGATAACCTAAATTAGGTCACGGACCTGGGGGAAAAAAGAATAAAAAGGGGAAAATCACACTACAATATAGGGTAACATGAATGGAAATGTCCCTGAGGGTTTTGCTTCTCGCAGCATCTGCTTGGCATAAACAATTAAATAAATGTATGGCATTAAGAATGACTTAATCACCAGCCATTGGCACAAAGACCAAAAGGGATGAGTATAGTTAAACCCTGCTCCACTCTTTTTTATATTTTCCAAAATGTCAACTTCTGCATCCAGTCCTTACTCTCACTTATGCTTGTCTACACCTTTTGGTCCACTGTCAAAGACAAAATGAATCGTGGTAAATGCATTAAATGGACAATTGTTTTGAACTAATAAGAGTCTCTTTATATTGGGTGCAGTGGGGAGTCAAAAATTTAGTAAATTATCTAAAAATGTTTAGGGGGAGAAGTGTCTGTTCTAGCTCTAGTTCTGAAGCCCTGTCTTGCTCATAACCTGCTCTTTCAGGGATGGACCTGCAATTTGTTTTCTGAAACCCTGAATAACCTGAAGTCTTCAGATTGTCTTTTCTTCAGGATTCATAAATTTGCTAATGGATGCAACCTCAGACTGAATTTACAGTCATGACTTACATGTTGTTTTTTGATTTATTTTTGTTTCTGTCAGGAAGTGCAACAAATTGTGACATTTTCTACCCCTCTACAGATGCAGGTCCTGTTCTATTCTTAGTTTCAGATATGATTTGAAAGTTTCAAAATAAATGTGCTGAGCTAGTTATGGTTGTAGCACTGTGTCTGGAGGGCAATTCTTCTTGAAAATGAGTGGAACACTAAAAGAAGTCTAATTTTCTAAAATGTCTCACATACTGTCTAGTTTGTTACCAGTTTCTCGGACTGATCATAATTTTAATCATGTTAGTTTAGGAAGAGTACAATATGTTAGGAAAATTACTGAATTATCTTTTTACCTATCAGCTTCTCTGGGAGAAAAGGCATCCAAGAGTAAATTCTTTTCTCTTGGAAACCAGCTGTCACTTCCTTCAAAATCTGTGCTGCATAACACCTCCATCACAATTTTTGTGAGGAAAATGTTATTGTTGTTTTTTATTTTGTCCTCACCTAAAACTAAGCAATATGGATACTACAGAGAAGTACAAATCAGATGTTATATGTTTACATACATAATGGAACTATTGAAATTATGTTTTGCAATTGTCCTTTGCCTGGCCTTTGTGTACAAAAGTGGAAGAGAGAACCTTATACTGTCTAAATCCTGTAAAACTGGTTTGTTTTGTGAAAAAAATGGAATTTCACCCAAATTTAAGTAGGATATATTACTCTTTCAGGAGTAAAATTGTCACATTAAGAAGATACCTCTGGACACACAAGTACTTCATCAGTCAGGTAATTTTAACAACAGAAGAACCACACCCTCACTTGTGTTTAAGGTTTTAAGGTTTTTTGCTCTCTATGTGGTTAAATATTTGGCTGATTAGCCACAAATAAATTTTATCTCTAAGGGCTTTTTAAAATTTGAGTTATTGGTACAATATCTGAATGCTTTCTGTACAAAATCAATAGCAATAGCTAGTCTCTAAAGAGATTTTGTGATTTTGGACATTTTTCTTAAAATAAAAAATTGAACAGCTATGATTTTTATCTGATATGTTTCTGCTACATATTTCTACAACTTTCCTTATTTCCTCTCTATGGTCAGAATAGTCATCAGGGTAGCAGAGATCCATATGATAGGTGTTTATATGATATAATGATTTATTTAGATTTTTAAAAATTGATTAGTTTGGTGGAGGCAAAAGTACTTTGGCTTCATATATTTTCATTTATTCAGAATGTGTAGTTTATAGCCTCTCTGAAATTGTTTAGTGTTTTCATATAAGCATATATGTTTATATGAAAAGGAACCAGGAATGAAATAATACTTTTGCTGCTAGTCAGGCTCAAAAGTGAGCAGTCCAAAGAGCTTTTTGGCTTTGGTTAACTGCTCTAGATAAATATTATACACTGTGTAGTTGTTTCCTTGTAACCATGAGCAGTATGAATCCCTGTAAAAATAATTTGAACTTTTTAATCTAAAAAGTAAATTCCAATCACAGGGTAATTTCCAAATTGCTCTCACCACTTCTTTCCCTTTTTGGATTGCTTTTTTTTTTGTTAGGTTTTTTTTTGTTAGTTTGTTTGTTTGTTTTGCCAGAGGGTGCTTTGTGTTTTCAAACAGATAATGGAGATCAAACATATTTTGCATTTTGTTTGGTACATTTAGGTTTATTTCTTTGTATAACGCATTTAAGCAAAAGCTTTTTCTAGCTCATTTATGTATTCTCCTGAGGAAATATAACTTTATCAAAGGTGGTTTATGAGAAATGTGTCTGCTTTTATTTGCTGCATCGGCTCACTGTGGCCTATTAAAATTGTGTGAAGCAATTTTTGCTTAGATATCAAAATGGACATATTGCAGTTTTATTCATCTTCTGTGTAGCATTTGCATTGATGATGTCCCTTTATAATTGTCTTCCACCTTATGAGTTGGGTGCTGCAAAGAACCATGCTGAAGCATTTACTGCCTGTGTAAAAAGTGCATTGCACTGCAAATACAATGCACACAAACACGGCACTCTATTTTGTGAGGTTATGGATCTCTGGTGCTCTAGGCACCAACTCCATTGGGTTATCTTAAATGAGTAATGTAGGTAATAGTTGCTAAAAGGTTATTTGTTGCAGAAGCACATCAGTCTCAAAAGGCAC
Organism: Cossypha caffra; assembly: GCA_027575645.1. Classification (NCBI taxonomy): domain Eukaryota; kingdom Metazoa; phylum Chordata; class Aves; order Passeriformes; family Muscicapidae; genus Cossypha; species Cossypha caffra. The sequence goes on along the minus strand of JAODLH010001589.1, from coordinate 638,837 downwards.
AGCCACTGACATCAAAGTCCATGCTAAGTTTTGGTATAAAGCCCCAGAGAGAAGCAGAAGCTGCCGTTGTCAAAGGTCCCGGGAAGCTGATGTTGCTGCAGCAACTCCTATCTTCTTCTTGGGTGTTGACTGATGATGGTGAGCAAAAGCAGAAAGAAAAGCAATGGCAGGAAAAGCAGAAAAGGCAATGGCAAAAAGCACCAACTCTCCCCAGTACCAACTCTTATACAGAACCTTCCCAACAAGCTAAGGCAAACTCGGACCACCACTCCTTAACCTACTGGAATTCTAGTTTATTAACATGCCAGGTTACATATACACTATGCATACAACCTATCTTGTTCTATGTGAAAAATTTAAGCAATATTCTGACTATAGCTCTATTATGTCTAGGAGCCTTTACTGAAAACATTAGTATGTTTTTCCACCTTCACTAGAGCTCGCACTTCTACTTTGGTATCTAAACCTTTCACTTACTAAAAGCATTGGAGCTCGTACTAAAACTTACTGGCTTATTTACTTATCCTAAAACTTAAACTTACACCTCTACCTTATGTGTGAGTGGCTTAATGTACTTCAATCCATCCAAAGGCTTTCATTCAATCACTGCACTGTGATTTCTCTCTGAAGAATTCAGAGCCCCCTGACTCCCTGACACCAACAGGAGAATAGCAAAAAACTGAATAGAGGAATACAGAGCCTTGAAAGATGCAGAAATGTATTTGGTCTCACCATAAGTACTCAGTTCACTGTCCCCTGCTGTGGAAAGAATTAACAGAAATGGCTGTCTTAGTGTGAATAATAGAAAATTATAGGGGGAAAAATTATGAAATGGGTCAGGCAAGAAAAAACACACTTATAGCATGCTTATTGCATCTCTCCTGCTAGTATCTATCAAAATACTTTTAAAATGCAGGAATGGAGTGAGAATAAAGAATTATTTTTTTCTCTCTTGAATATGTGCTGCATAATTGCTTGGAAAGAATAGAAGTTTCTTTCCCTTTTGAAAATGTAAAGTATGGTGGTAAACAAAGTGGTAAAACTGAAAGAAGGTTGTCAGAATATGTTTCTGCGATAATTCTCAACTAATAGTTTATATTAGTAATTTTTAATATTTGGTTTTCACACTCAGTTATAGGAAGTTATATACTTAATTTTAAGTTTACCAAGATTAGTTATTTGTTTACTGGTTAGCTGTCAGCTAACAAATTGGTGCCTTTTTTTCCCCCCTAAGGAGCTGTTGGTTAGTGTCAGATGCAAAGTATTTCCTGTGGAGGAATATCCTTTTATTGCTGGCATTCACTTCAGTATTACGTTATTGCAAACATCTGGAGCACAGCAGAAAAACACTGTCTGGATTCTTTCCTAAAGCACCTCAATAAGAATATTCTGAGCTAGAGAAATGCCAGAGTAAATGAGTAACCCAAACATGGAAAAGGACTGGAGTACAGTAGCAAGAACAGAGAGGTAAAAAATGCAATTCTTTAAACTGCAGACCCACAGTGGATTTATAGAGCCTTTACCTCAAAGCCCACTCCAGCTATTGTAATTTAAAAAACTATTTCTTCTGTGTCATACACCATAAAGCAAAGGTGAACATTCACATGTTTGAGGCTTTAATTTTAAATTGATGAATTATCTGTTGGCAGACAATGAATCTCTGCCACTTCGTCCTCTACTCTCTAGATTCAAATTATGTTAAAAGCCATGGTGCAAACAAAGAGAAAGAAGCCAGAAACATAAATGGGAAGGATCCATTACTTACTGATGAACACTGGGCTGGATTGTGTGAGTGCCAAGTCATCCCTTGATGTATTGACTGTTCTCCAAGATAAGGCACAAGAAAACGCTGGTTCTGTCCATGCCTCTTTGGACTGGACCTATAACATTACAGACCCATGCAGCCAATGGCATCAGTTAGAATCTTCCAAATGATGGAAAAATATTCCCATATTCTCCTTCTAAATTCAAATAATTATGATTTTAAATCTGTGAGCTTTCCAGTTTGCTAATGTCATCTGTTATTTATTTAGACATTAATGCTTTTATCCTATGATTTTTTTAAATTGATATTGCTTTAAACAACACTTTCTGTGAAATAGTCTCCTTGTGAATTTCCACCATCAATTTACCTGGAATCTGTTACATCATTTCTTGTAGTCTCTCAGGACCTATGACCTATCTTCAAAATGTCAGTTGCACAATGACGCATTCAGATATTCTGTCTAGTGCTTCTCTGAGAAGTCATGCCAGGTATTTTCAAAGAAGTGATGTTTTCAATGGATATCCAAATGTCCAATCCTCCAGTCTAATTCAAACAAAGTGTCATTATTGTTTACCTCGGCTTTGAATTTGTTCCAGGGAATTTGCAATTCTCTGCAGCTGTGCTGGGAAAATTCACAATTCCCCTTCTCCCTAGGTAAGGGCTATTGCTAACAGAAATCTTCAGAATCAAGGGCATTCCATTTGTTTCCTTGATAATTAATTACCACCAGTCCATTATTAGCTAGTAATTTAGAACAAGGAGTTCTAGAGCCTGTGCACTCTGGATTGTAATCTCATTTGGCAGGTGAAGAAAAAACATCACAGTGAAAACACATGAAAACTAACACATAAATAACTTTTTCAGGTATTTGAATATCTATTTGCTTTCAAAATAATGGAATTATTTTAGATAATAAGGGAATTATTTGCTGATATTTTTAGCAAGCATCAGAAAACAGCAATAGCATCCCAGTGGCAGCCAAAGGGTATCGTACTTCTTTTTTTGACATGACATAGCATTGCAAAAATTAGGAAGAGAATCCAGATCAGAATGAATTTTTCTATTCAAATAGAGACTGTTATTTTCACAAACCAATCCTGATAACTTGTTTAATAGTAACCACTTGATTAGTAGGTAACATGTAAAGAGAGAAAAACAACAAGCTAGTTCAACTTTTAGAAAAGTCCTGATAATTATATTTTTAACTCATATGTTTGAGCTTTATTACCTGAAGGTCTGACCCACAGTCTATGACCCTGGTTTAAAGAGGGAATCAATTTGGTTTTACATCTGTAAAATTGTTTTTTAACAGTCCTTCAATATGTCCAATCTTATCTTTTAGCAGAAATATTCAACTCCTCTGAAAGTCAGATCACAAGAAGACTGTGTCTTAAATTCCCTACAATGTGCTCTGGTTTGATGCCACCATCATTTGATTCTGTCGTAATTCAATACCAGACACAGACAATAAGGTCAAAGGGACCTTATCTCTAACCCAGTACACATACACTTCCTTTCCTCAGGTCTCAAATAATACAGTCACTCTAATATTATACTGCTGAATACTTCTATCTAACCAGGTGTAAAGTACTATATTTAGTAATTTGCTATATAAATCTCTCCCATATATTTTTTTTTAAGAACAGAAAAATGTTGAATATAATTAGCCTTGAATAATCTTGCCTTAGATCTTACATGGAATAACTTTATTCTGAAAAGAAATTTTAAAAGCGTAGTGAGGTGAATGAAAAGGAATTTCCACATATAATTTACAGTCTGAAAGGTGATGAAAATACTGGGTTTAGGATTATTTTGTGTAGAAACAGCAAACTTAGGCTTCTCTGGTATCCAAATATAAGTAAAGGAAGAACAACTTGATTTTTCTTTCACCCTTGTTATTACTCAATCTCTTAATATTTGAAGATAATGTTTTGAAGTTTTTTAGACCAAATCAAATTCCATCTAGAGATAAAATGGTGAAGATCAGAAGACTTAATATAAATATGCTCATTTGTGCCTCTCTGATAATTTCTATTATTTTTTCTGCACTTGCAAAATAATGCATCAGTAGTGTGCTTGATGAATCCAGAAAGGGCCATTTAATTTAATTTACCTTTGTAAATATGCGACTTCAACCTTGTCAGTATTTGAATGAAAAAAACAATCAAACAAACAACAAAGAAAGAGCTACAAAGGCAGCTTCTTAAAACTCTGCTCAATTTTGCAAATTGTTTGAACTTGTTGATTAAGGTTGCCATAAATATTTTATAGCAATGACCTTCTGCTTCAGAAGTTACTTAAACTAGAGACAATGGAACAAGTACAATCCTAAAACTGTGTAATCTGATAAAATGGATAATCAAGCCAATGGTTAGTCAGTTTACAGTTAGTTTGGTCTTCCTCTACCTACTACAGAGACCATCTCTTCTTTCTCAGTGAAGTTCAAAGCAGTTTTTTCCTTGCTTTGACAGATACTGGAAACTATATTCCGATACCTAACTTTCCATGTCACTATGCTTCTTCTTAAATTCACATGAGCCCAAGTTGTACAGAAATTGCTGGGTGATAACTTGCATTTATGATTTTGGGATCCAAACATTTTGCTATTGCACAAAGCAAACAATCTAAGTACAAAGAGAGATTTCATCTAAAAGGATTGCATTTGTATGATCCGTCCAGTTGGTGTAGAAGCCAAGGACCTGAGATCTCAAGGCCCATCAGGTGAAGCAGATTTTTAGGAGTGTGCTTAGACTGGAGAGACTGTTCTGTTCTCACAGGTTACCCCCAAGTCGAGTCAGAAGTCCTTTTACTGTTGTGCAGGTTGCATAAGGGAATAATTTATCTATGCAGGTTCGATCAGTAGAGAGGGAAGCAGAAACTTGTAACTTTTGCCTTGTTTAAGATTTTTGACATTCATTTCTGTTTTCTGTGACAGGAAGGATGTAATTATTGTGGGTGTTTATTGAAGAAGTAAGGAAAAAATGCATTCCCATTCCCATGATCCTCTCCAGTGATCATTTATTCTGAAGTGTTTAAATTTTTATCAAGCCTTGGCTTTTATATGATGATGCCTTTTGAAGCCGGTAAGTCTGTTGTTATGGTGCAGGAGTTTATTATAGCTGAATTGTTTTTTGCATGTCATAAATTCCGAGTCTTTGCACTCACCAAACTAAGGAGTAAAAGATGAGTATAAACTGTACAATAAAAAGAGGTAAGTGTAAAATATAATCTCTTTGATTTGACATCCTCTTTAGCAGGACTTCATACATGTACACAAAGAAAAGAATCTCAAGTCAAGGTGCAAAATATTTCTGTGCAGAATTAACTGCTATGGCTTTCTTATGTATCATTTGGACTAAGGTGACTCAGCTTTTCTTTTCTGCAGCACTGCCAAATTACTGCCAAATCACTCTGAAATCACTGCCAAATCCAGCATTAGAAGTCTTGGTAACTCAGTTTCTGTTAATTTTTTCCTTACAAAAGATAAGTATGATAAACCATGAGAGTCAGAGTTTTAAATTCTTATATTTACAGTTGCTTTTAGGTACTGCTTGTTAAAATATATTCACTATCATAACTGTGTTTTAACCCACGGACTGCTTCCTGTTCCTGTGGAAATTAAATGCTAGAGGAGGGATTATGCACAGGGCTTTAAACTCCTAGCAAGAAGTTCTGACATACAGGATCAAACCCTCACAAGCTCTGAATGCCTATTTAACTGATGCTTAAAAGTTGGCAACTGGCATTTCTGAAATTTCAAGACAGCTCAAAAACCCCTCAGTCCTTCTTCAGTCTAATGGAAAGTGCCCTATGGACCTGGGAATAGGCCTTGTCACACAAAACCTGTGTGCTGGATCCACTAAGAGGATCAGCTCCAGAACTCAGCGAGGCCAAAGGCAGCCTGAGGCCACCTGGGACAAGAGGGGACATAATCTTCCATGGCTGTGTGTGTGCTGGCTCCAGGAGGTTTGCTGGACTTGCAGGCAGGATTTGAGCACCTTGTGAAGTGGGCACCTGAGGATACAGATTCTTCCTTCTGGAGCAAGGCTTCTGGGCTTCCTTAAGAATAGATACTTAGATTCCTGGCTTTCCCAAGTACAGATGTTTGAGAGGCCACAGGCTCACATTTGCATCACACCTGGCAAATATTCTGTGTGGAAATGAGTGAAAATGAGTATTAATAATTTGTTAATATCTTTTCCCTTAGCTTCAGTGGTTGGAATTTCTGAAATCCAGGCTTTACGATTTGCAAGTTATACAGAAGCTCAAACATTGTTTTGCGTCAATACATCATCAATAGGACAAAATCAACCTGTTTCTTCATGGCCTGCTCCAACTCCTATTCCCTGTTAGTGGGTGCGCAGTCTAGCCCTTGGTCAATTTGCCTTTTGAAGATCTGCCTGTTCTTACATTATTATAAGGAGGAAACATCATTTAGAAATTATTATATCCTTTAAACTTTAAAGTAGGAAGAAAAGCTTTATGAAACTATATGTACTATACATAGTCTGTATTTTTGCCTGTTGACAAATAATTTAGGTACTTTTGCAACACCCATAGGTTCAAAAGTTGACAATAGTCTCTAAATCTGAGAAGAAAGTCTGTCAGCCCAACCATCATTCTCAAATAATGGCTGACACTCTTAGTGAAAGGAATCATATAAGAACTTAAGCAAATAGATAACATTGATTCACTTTTTGCTAAAAAATACTTCAATTTTTATGCTCCTACTTCCCTTTACTGAAAAGCAATTGACTTGAGAAGAAAAAACATTGGCTCTCTTGTGTGGCAAGGTGGGATACTTGAAACTTTTCAATATCCTGGCATGTCATTCTTTGAAGATGTCCAAAGTACTCGTGTTTTATTCCAGCTGGCATGTAACATACTCCTTCCACTGTCAAGACCTGAAAAGGTTTACTCAGAAAGTGTATAAAATTTTGTTGCATCAGAAGCAGCTCTAATGACAGTATTTCTGTCTCCTAAAATAATTTTATTCTTTGGTATTTGTTTCTTCTGCCCTCATTCTGATGGAATTTTAAATACTTAAGGAAATTAAAGAGCCTTGAAGTTGTGTGTGTCCATATTGTAATAATTTTGAAAGATTTTTTGTGCATTATCTTCAGTTGAGATGAAATAACACACCAAGAAGAACAAATAAAGATTCATTTTACATATAAATTCTAATCTACTCTAAAAATTGAATTCATGCAACTACAAAGACTAATAATCACTAACAGTTTTACTGAATAGAAGATTGTATTTTAGATCAAAATTACTGGCTATCTATGAATGTATTATATCAAATGCTGAATAATATAAGAACAGACTTTTGACAATGAGAAGCAGGTCATTGCCCTACTCTTGAGGCTGTAAAATCACACTGCTATATCCTCCTTATGATCTGAGGAGTCTTTGAAACTCTCAAGAGCCCTCCTGCAACTCAGAGTGACTTCTGGACTCCATTCCACAGTTCATATACCTTGGAGTTGATGTTACAAAGGGTACTCAGATGAGAAGGGATCAAGAATGTCTTTGGAATTATTTTTGATGAAGCTAAGTTTTCTTAAAGTCTGTAGAGGTGAAACTCCATTAAGATATTAAAACGTGTTGCCTTCTGCCTGTCATGCACAGATGAAGTTTCAGTCTGCTGTTAGATTTTCAGAGAACTGTACATGTGGTATTTGTGCATTGAGTAGAAAGATGTGTGTTATAAAAAGGCAGAATTGAGGATATTCTTGAGTTAACTTATTCTTGAATTCTTAACTTACTTAAAGACACCCTTGTTTTCAACAAAAGCAAGAATATATATTTTTCCTTAAGGAGCTGTATTTATCCTTTTAGAAATATTGTTTTTGTCTGCCCTCTGACAACTTTTTGACAGGTAAAGCTGGTGTCTCTGGTTTTTTTAATTTTTCAGGAAAAGAAGATAAGATTTCATTAGTAAGGACATGATGTTGCAAGCTAAAAAGCTTGCTTGGTTGACCTCAGTGGACAGGGATAAAGCAGCAGTAAATTATAGCAGCCAGGGAATTTGCTTGCAACCCAAATGAGAAGATCTAAAGGTGTGTATCTGACCCTCATTCTCTGTTTCTGAGAAGAGCATCTGGAAAGTTGCACCTGAATCTTGGTGGCCTACAAGGGTGATCTGGCAGGGCACTTTTGCACTTCGGGCCTTGAAGCAGGCTTAGTGAATGCTGAGGAGGGGAAGGAAATGGGACTCTGTTATCTGATAGAGTAGCTTTGGAAAAGAAAGTACTTCTGTTTCTGGAGCTGCAAATGACAGGGCAGTGGATCATTTTAAAATATGAATATATAGCAAACACATTCATTTTTTTTCCTGTTACTAATGTCCTCCATTTATTACCACATTGGTTTTAGAAAAATATTTTTTCCTGTTCTGTTTATACCATTCAAAATTATACAGATTTCAGTTGGGAATTCGACAACAGAGCTACTGTCAACTCCTTTAAAACCCAGGAAGAAATTGACAGACCTGGTATCTAATGTAAGACCTGCCCCAGAAGGAAACTGGGTATCCTCATACAGAAGGACAGTTCTAATGACAGCAGCTTCTCCTGTCTCTGGTTGAATGAAAGTGGCATAAGCATCCTGTATGTATGCCTTTTTTTATAAAGCTGTTGAGATCTCGAGTTCCTATTTGAGATAAGTGCAGCTTGGAGCAGATCACTGAGTTTATAGCAAGAAGTAAAGGAGATGACTAAATACCTCCCCGTTTAGCAAGTGATTTGTGGAGGACCAGACTCACAGATGACTAGTTAGCCCTAAACAGAGAACAGGGAGCTTGAACATTGAACTCAAACCAACCATTTCTACAGCAGATTAATGCTCCTTCCTTCAATTTCTACCATGCTGATGTTAAATTGTTTTAGCAGACCTTCTCATGATCTTCCACTCCATATTTAAAGAAACTTTTATTTAGATTTATGTCTAGAATCTTGATTTCAGAAAACTATATCATCAAACACCATGCTTACAGAAACAAACTATTTACTAAGTAGATTGAAAAAGATATCTCGAATTTAAAGTATTAAATTTAAAACATTATTTAAAAAATACTGAAAGAATTAGTAGGTCTTTACAGTAATACCTAAATAATTGTGTTGTGCCATAAGTGCCAAATAAATATTTTAAATTCTTAAATAATTAAGGCAAGGTCTTTTACATTTGAAAGTTCACAGGATACCCACTTGCTTAGGTTAAAATCTTTTCAGTATTATTATGTAAAACATTTTTGCTAATTGAATTAAACTTCAACAAACTGTATATATTCCTTGTGAACACATATTACCAGCGCTATATTTTAATAAAAAAAGGAATACATCCTCTTTCCACAAAACAGTGGGTTCCAATAACTCCAGCTTTTCTAAATCACACTTACAATGATTGAAGCTATCTAATTTTCACAAAAAAAGCAGTGGAAAATTAATTTAAGAACACATTTAGTTACACATATGTTTGCAATCAAACTGTTGTTTTAAGTTACTTAATTAGAACAGTTTGTCATACTTACTGGAAACTAGCATAATAGTAGTGTTGAGACCACGAAAGTCAGAGAGGGATTGAATGGACTGTGAGTGAAAGGAGAAGAGCAAGTGTTTTAAAATTCCCAGAGTTTAACAGTTCTGGAAAAAATTAATCAGCAATTCCAGTCACACATCCCTGTGTGTAACATATATGTTTTCTTACGGTGAGAATTGTAAATTTGTTTTTTTCAAAGTCTTTCATTCTCAGTAAACTGTAATTACTAAAACTGAGTTGAGCTATGCTACATATCTCACAGTGGTACCACACAGAACAAAGGAAAAACATACAGTCATTGCTGTGGCTTTGCCTCTGTGGGATTTTCCACTTGGAGCTATCGTTACCAACAGCATCCCTCAGAAGTCCTTCCAAAACCTTATGGAAGGAAGATTGATGGAAACATCATGGCATGACAAATGTCAGTAGCGATGCTTAACAAAAGTTTCTGGAATTCAAATGAAAGTCATGCACTGTGACTTCTGCTGATGCTGCCAGAGCAAGTTTCTCCTTTCAGATATGTTTGGAACCAGGCTCTGACCTGCAGGATCTCTGCACTCACATGCCTAACTGGCCAGCAGCTCATCTTGTAAGGAGTTTTAAAAGTTTGCTGGACATAATTTTGTTTCCCCACAAGCTCACTAACTTACAGTCAAATGCTATAGTGGTTTTGGTTACATAATTTCACACATTCCATTTTCAGGTTTCATAGTATCAGCACTGATATGGTCATACCACAGAGCCCCACTTCTTCAGATACATCCATTTAAATTTAGATAAAAACTGAGGCACTGAACATCTTCTTTGCCTCAGCCTTTAATGGTAAGACTGGTTAACTTCAGGGCAATGAGCCCTGTTAGCTGATAACAGACTAGACCCTGTAATCCAGGAGGAGGTAGGTAGTGACCTGCTGAGCCATTTACACACCCATAAATCTCTGGGAGCAGATGTGGATTCTTCCAAAGGTACTGAAGTAGTTGCTGGAAGAGCTCACTAAGCCACCCCCATTATTTATCATCAATTCTGGCTCACTGTGGAGGTCTCAGGTCCCTGGAGGTTGGCCATTGTGACAGCCATCCAACATGAGGAGTCAGAAGGAGAATTTAGGGAACTACAGGCCTGCTAGCCTGACCTCAGTACCTGGAGAGGTTAAGGAGCAGATCATCTTGATTGTGATCACTCAGCACATACGGGACAACCAAGGGACCAGCATCACAGCCAGCACAGGTTTAGGAAAGGCAAGTCCTGCCTGAACAACCTGGTCTCCTTTTATGACCATGTGACTCACCTGATAGGTGAGGGGAAGGTTGTGGATATGGTCTATATGGACTTCAGAAAAACCATGGACACATTTTCCTACTGCGTTCTCCTGGAAAAGCTGTCAGCCAAGAGCTAGGACAGGCATAATCTTTGTTGGTTAAAAAAGCAGAGAGTTGTGGTGAATGCAGCTACGTCCAGTTTACATCTGGTCACTGCTGGTATCTGATGGGAATCACTGTTGGGCCCAGTCCCGTTTAATAGATTTATTGATAATAAATAGTAAGGATGACATGATCGAAAGTATCCTCAGTAAGTTCATGGGCAACTCTAAGTTGGGTGGGAGTGTTGGTCTGCTGGATAGGGATTTGTGCAGGCCAGATCAATGAGCTGAGGCCGAATAGATGAGGTTCAACAAGACAAAGTTCCAGGCTGACACTTCAATCACTACAGCTCCGGTGCTACATGCTGGGGATGATGGTCGTCAGTGGGTGAGCATGAGCCAGCCATGTGCCCAGGTGGCCAGTGACATCCTGGGTTATACCAAAAGCAGTATGGGCAGGGCAGTCACCATCCTGTTGTACTGAGCACTGGTTAGACCTCACCTTAAATCCTGTGTCCTGTTTTGGGCCCTCATGGCAAGAAAAACTTTGAGGGGTTGGAGCAAGTCCAAGGGAAGGGCAGCGGAGCTGGAGAAGGGTCTGGAGCACCAGCCCTGTGAGAAGAAGCTGAGGGAGCTGGGGGTGTTTGCCCTGGCGAAAAGAAGGCTCAGGGCAGACCTTGCTGCTCTGTACGACTTCCTGGAAGGAAGGTGTACCCAGGTAAGGGTCAGCCTCTTCTCCCAGGCGAATGAGCATCACAGGCCTCAAGCTGTTCCAGGGGAGGTTCAGGTTGGACATCAGGAGGAATTTAATCATGCAAAGGGTTGTAAACACTGGAACCACCCAGGGATGTGATGGTGGTTGAGGCCTCATCCCTGGAGATATTCAAGAAAGAACTGGAGCATTGAGTTGATTCACCACCATTGAGGTGGTGATCAGTCAAAGGTTGAATTCGACGGACTTGGAAGTCTTTTCCAACCTAAATTATTCTGTCATTCTGTGATTTATATTTTCCATTATAGCTCTTAGTCCTCTTTTAAAGTAACTTTAGAATATGAATATCATTTGACTAAACTAATGAACAAGAAAGATACTTCTATATTTTCCTTGCTCTTACACAGACTGAGAGGATACCTTTTTCTAATTTTTCAGCAGCCAAAGCTCCCACTTTTTCAGACAATTATTGCAGTCTTCTGCCAAGACAGATCCCTTCAAACACACTGTCAGAGCAGCAGCATGAAATAAAAAAATTTTTGCATTTGTTTTTACAGAGCTTTATATTCCACAAAAATTTAAGACTGTAAGTGGAATATGGAAGCTTAATCATACACTGAACATACATCCAAATAATCAATGTACCTCAAAGCATTTTAAACATCATGGAATAATACACAAAGAATACATCAAAGAATAATATATCTTCATATATAATACATAATATAGCTCTAAAAGATACGTAGATATTTAAAAAACAAACTGGTGTCTTATGCAGTGTTCAAATTCATTGAGGAAACTAACTGACATTGCAGAACCTGAAAGGTAGAAATATGCGAGTCTTTTAGAATCTCAGTAAATATTTACATACTATAAATTAATGAAAAATGGAAATTTCTTCCCACCAAAAGTTTTACTATAAAGAAGTACCCTGCAACTAAGGAGAATTCAAAGCCAGGAGTTTCTTTGTCATTTTTCTTGAGCTCTTTCTTTACTACCAGAAATCAAAAGCAGATTCTGTCCCCTTTTCCCCTTCCAATTTTAGTATCTTTGAAGTAGGTTCACAATCCGTGTGTCTTAAGACCTCTTTAATGTCATACCAATTAGTCAGATAGGCAGATCGAGAGCTGGGAGAAAGAAAACACTTGGTTATCACCAAGAATTAAATTCTCCATGCTTTCCTCCCAGACATATTTTCCCTCCTTCCCCTGTAAATGGAAAAAAAAAAATAGAAGAGAAGAAAATAAAAGTGCAAGCTCTCTTGGGGCAGAGTAGAATTTGACAGAAAATTCCCATTCAAATGCAAGTTGCTTCACTTACATCTCAATGGTGGGAACTTACCTTTTGAAACTTTATATATAGGTTAACATTGCCTTCTAACTTTGATTTGATTTGCTTTTTCTCCAAGTGTAAGAATACAAAACTAGTTACAAGAGTCAATAATCTGGAGCTACAGGTGTGCCATTAGTAAAATGCAAATACTTGAAATGATACAGAAAAAAGTTAGGAATAGCATAGCCAATATCATAGTCAGTCTCTCTTATGCCCTTTGTTATCAGAAACTGAAGGTGTCTGCCA
>JAODLH010001589.1:604383-619632 GCA_027575645.1 Cossypha caffra | reverse complement strand
TTATTTTCTTTGTTTGAAATAAAAGGTGCAATAATTTAAAATTTTTTTTGTTTGGATCAATAGCCTCACAAAACTAAGTAATTATGCATTAAATTCCCCATGATAAGCAAGAAGTACTTGTATTCAGACAATAATTTAAACACATTAAATATGTATGATTATTGTGAGTGTCCTGAACAGCTATTTGGATATGTTCCAAAAGCAAAATTGTCCCTATTTCTGAATAAAATTATTCAGATTAAAAATGAGGAGGAATTGGAATTCCAGCAATAGTTCAGTGCTTCTCTAGTGGCTGGAACTAGATGGTCTTTAAGGTCGCTTCCAACTCAGATAATTCTATTGCTCTATGATTCAGAGTCATCAGTCCTTCCTTCCTTTCTAATAAATAGTAAATCGAAGATGCCAGCTGTGAAAATTAAATGGAATATATTCTGGTCTCTGGTTTAAAAAAAGAAAGGAAGAAAGAAAGGCAAATGGGACCATTTGAGAAAGAAGGTCAACAGCCACCCTAACATGGAAAGAGATAAGCCAAGGAGGTAGAGTTGGAGAGTGACAATCATCACCAAACTATAGGGTCATAAATATGCAGAGGGAAGGAATCTTGGAAGAAATACACATACTCCTGTACATCCTTAAAATGGTATCTGCAGGTATTTTGAGAATAGTTCAGAAGCCTCAAGTTCTTCACTCCACAGCAACAGATTAACATCTTTATCAAGCTGCTGTACTTGAAACATGTGGACTACTCCTTTAAGGTGTATGGACTCTACTCCTATGGAATAATGCACTGTTGTGGAATGAGAAAAAAATTTTTATACCTAGTTATCAAAAACTGGTTGGAACACTTCTGAAGCATGTTCTTTCAGATAGCTTTGGCACATATTCATGGGAAAAAATGTCATATGCTTGAAAAACAAATCTCTTTGTCATTGATTAAAAGGCTTGTAAAACCCTATTCCTCAGAGGATGATTCACACACATGGCAAAAAAAGACTGAGGGACTGAAGAAAAGTTCTTAGTTAAGGACAGCTTCCTCTTTGTCAAAAATCATCTCCCTGTCTCATTAAACTAGTCAGGATTGAACAGCTCAGCAATGCGTTTGGTTCTAAATAACCTCTACTTTTTCATTAAGGGAGCTGTCAGAAATGACCATAATCCCTAATCTGCAAAGATGTTCTTTAGTCCTCTCCAACTCATCCACTTAGTTGGCCAGATTTCTACCCTCCAAAATTACAGCAATAAAACATGTCATTATGAAGAGGGACAAAATTCTCCACATCTGATGCATGAACATCTGCTGTTTGCAACCTAGATGAAAGTCCTCTGGTTTTGGCTCAGTGACAGTGAAGCTGTGCTATCTAGGCCTCCTGTTGTTGGGGGACAAAATTTAGAAGGATATGTTAACCAGCAGCAGGGTTTAGATAAGACATATTAAACCAAACTAGCAATAATAATAATAACAATAATAATAATAATCATAATAATAATCCCCTTAACCTTCCCATTTTTCCTCAAGTATTACTTCCATTTGCTACTATCAAGCAAGCTTTTAAGACTTCACCCTGGGGTAAACTACCATGCTATCATGAGCAATATAATATCTGTATGAGACTAAAAAAGGAAATAACAATTTCTTGTTTATAAAAGCTGTATATACATCTTTTTCCCTCATGAAAACAAGAAATCACAAGATAAAGAATCAACTTTCATATTTTTTTCAGACTGTTATGTAAATGTGACAGTTAACAGAAAGAATAGTATACAAATATTAATCAGGCATTAAGATTAGTAAAGGGATGTTTCTCTGGGCATGAAAAATTATTTTCTCAAAAGAACACAAGATTGCCTTAATATGGAATCAAATCAGAGAACTGGAAACCTTTTGCATTCAAGATTTAGCTTTTCTTGAGGTTTGCTGTCCTCTGTTCTCTATTTAGTGTGCTGGATCATCCTGCTATTTAAAGAGCCAGAGCACTGACTAGGCAATTCAGGAGAGCCATACATTCTGTCTTACAACTCGCAACAGCCATGGTATTAGCCCTATCCCATGCTAGATACCTGGGAGATAAAGAAGATATAAAACAAAACCCATGAGTACCAGTATTGTGCACATCAAAGGCCAAACTTGAGTACCTGCAAGGGAACTGTGAATTACTCTTTGGATAATGACCTGGAAAACTATTTGTTCAAGTAACTAATGTCTACTTTCAAAACTCTTGAAAAGTAGAAGATTTGAGTCTTAGAAAACTCTGAAAACATTTCAAGAGTTCAAGCAATCACCAGAAGAAACATGAACATATTTGAATATTTCTTTCTTTTCTCCTCTGTCTTCAAAAAGGGTAGATAGGAATGTTTATATAATCTCTAACCTGTAACTCTAAACTCTGTGCATATCTTATATTGGGGCAAAATAAATAAATTCCAGACTAAGTCTTATAGCTATAAGAATCAATTAGCTACTAAAATTAGAATAGGTCCATCTAAGGGTTGATCCAATGGGTTTCATCCTAAGATTTAGTAAAAATAACCAGTGACTGAATGTGCAGTGTTGAACTACCATAGCCAGACATCAGCAAATGCCACTGATCAGAAAAATCAAGGCTATATGCAGCACCTCATAACTTCCATTTCAGCGCATATTATGATTACAGCAAAATTTAGCAATTGATAGAATAATTGCATTAAGAACAAGTAGGTTGTCTCTTTTCCTGTTAGACTCTTAAGCCTTAATTCAAAGCTATTTTGCAGATACTTATGTACTGCTGACATTAGATTTCTAGACTTCTTAAGCTTATCCTAGCTTCCAGAAAGGGTATCTAGGAGCTGGAATACTTTTCCAGTCTTAGGAAATATTCTTAAAGATTGGTTCTTTAAGCTGGGATAGTCACAAGTCTAAAAATTTCAAGTTGCTTGTGTGCTAGACAAAAGGCTCATCTTGAAACAAACACAGGAAACTAATTTCAGATCCCCAAAACTGTGACATTTTGGAGTGTTGTGATGCAAACAATAACGAGCCCCTAGATAAAACCCACTCCAAAACAAGGAAAAAAACATTTTAATAATTTGCTAATTTTCAAGATGATATATACAGAACTTCTGTGTTCATTGAAGATAACAAGGGCATGTACTGTACGAGGATACTCAAAGTGAATTTTCAAGGGAAAACGAAGGTTTCTGATTGGCTTTTGCTGGTACCTTACAAGCATTCTGTATTCTCTACAAGTGGAAATCTCAGACATGATTGTCTAGCAGATTAGAAACACCTTGGTAGATAGGAAAGTTGTTATCCTGTTTTCCAGAGGAGACATGAACCTCACATGACCAGAAGGTACCCAGCCCTGCAGGGTCAGAACTGAATATAGCTCAACATTCTTTATTTGGTGAATAAATGAAAGATAAATTGAACTGTCAAAAATAAAGACAGAAGATATAAGCAAAGGTTTCATTTGGAAGTTTTGCACACACTTGGAAGAGGAAATTAGGTCTTTCAGCTTCAATTGGAAATGGAAACCACCCCCCTTGCCCCTACACCATAAATAAGTATATACGACAGACTGCAATCTTAGTGTGCAGTAATATTAGAATCTTCTTATATTTCTAAATCATGAGGTAAAAAAATTCCTGAAACATGGGAGAAAGTAAATGACCTTTACTGTGGTCTTGCTGTAGGCTGAGTGAGGTACAAATGGCTGGAAACTAGCACACATAGCAAGGCTGTTTTATTTTGTACCCTCACGTTTTCAGACACTTGCCTTCAGGCTGCACGGTTCTCTTTTTAGAGCTCTTGTTTTTAACTTGCTGCACACATATTTTTAACTGCATGCTTCTACAAACACGGTTAGATTATTTGTGCTACAAAATAGTGCCTGAATGGTGAAGTTAAACACGTTCTTCCCCTTGCAAATGCTTCAAAATCAAGACAGAATTATCAGTAGTATCACATTTTAGAACTCAATAATGGAGGAGAAGCCAAATGGAGCACCATATTACAGGTGTTGCAATTTTGAATTCATAAATATTCAAGTGTTCCTGAACTCTTTGATTCTTTTCCTCAGATGTATCAGTGTAATCTATTAATCTGAAGTGGAACTTAATGTGCCTAGTGAAACTGAAGGTGTTCATTTACATGAAAAACAGTCAACAAAAGAGAAAAAGCTCTTTTTACTCAAGACAGGTAATTGTTAGAAAAGAAAATTAATATATTTATTTAATAGAAGAGGAAAATGCTCATTATTACAAAGCAAATCTTCACAATATTCTTTCAAAGGATGCTGTTGGTGAAAACATTGTTTGTACTGTGGTAGTGCCCGTAGGAGTTTTGGCTATTTTCTGACAATTTTACGGTGCTCATCACAAAGTGGTGCATGGAGGGGTGAATTGAACAACTGTTTCACGAAGCATGTTTCCAAAGGTTTGTGCCTGGGAGAAAGTAGAGGTATGCTAGAAAGAGGCAATGATAAGGACTGATATTAGGAGTCAAGTGAAAGTGAGAGTTCATGAAAATGATAGTTGATGGAAAAATGGAAAGGGAAAATGCGAATTACAGGTTTATTGCTGAAAAATGAAAAGAAGCAGATAACACTAGTGAAATAACCACAGATTTCGGTGAAAATATAAAGATAAGGAATTACTCCTTGTAGCAGAATTCTGACTGGTATAAGAAATGCCACAGAAAAGGGTGATGCAAAAGCTGAAACATAATATGATAAAAGTCTGGAGGAGAGATTTAGCCATATGGCTACTTGGGAAAGAAATATCTATAACACCCACATCTGAAATTATTATACTCACAAAAGCATCAGGTTTTTGAGCATGTTCCAGATTTGAAAATCTAGAAATCGAAGAAGAATGTCACAACCACATTATATATTTGAGTGATAGGCTGGATGGTAGTACCATCAATGCCAATCAAGAAATAGAGAAAGGGAGCAAGAAAAAAAAAGGGCTTTGATTAGACAAGGAGAGGAGAAGCTGATCTGCAAGTTGTTGTCATAGAGATATTCACTAAGTTCAGGCTTATAGATTAGATCAAATATAGAGGGAAAAATTACAGGAATTGTCTAAAGAACCATTGAATTTCCTTCTGATGCTGCACAGATAGAGGAACAGTGATAAATACTGAAGATGAATTAGTAAATGACAGAGTACTGTAAATCAATAAAGGGCAATGAAGACCACAAGTAATTTTGGATGAAAATTAAAGGTAGTTTTGAAATTTACCATAGACAAACAATCTTAATAAAAACGGAGACAAGGTAACTGGAAAACATACCCCACAGAGCGTTAAACCGAAGAAGTTTCCAAGTGCAGATGTGAAACCTGACATAGATACCAGCAAGAGTTTTAAATTAGCTAGTAGATGATAATTAAGCTGTTATTGTATATTATTTTACAAGACTGATAATATTATCAATGAGGCTCTCTTTCAGAGGAGTTAAAACATATAGGTATCATACACAAAGCAAGTAACAACCACCACTAAAATTATGCCACCATAGTTGAGAACTCAGTTGAAAAACATTTAATATGAATCTATCCCAGATGAAATTAATGAAATAAATGAAAAAATATAAGGACATAACATATACTTCTGTACTATATGACTTTTTTTGTAGACTGTTACAATCTCTGAACAGTTTTAGAAATATTTTCAGTAGGAAAAAATCCAACTGAGCTGAAGGTCACGGATTTGCAAAATGGTTACAATGTAATAGTTATAATGAGGAGATAATTGTAGTGTAATACTTTCCAACACTCCAGTTTAAAGTCACTGACAGTGATCCCAGATTTAGAAACCCGTTGGATGCAAAACGTGTGCAGTATTGTTGTAACAATGGTTTCTTAATAATCTACCTGAATTATACCTGCCGAATATTAATTGTCTATACACTGACAAATCTGAAAAACATGGCTTCACATTCAGCAGACAAAAAAAAGCCCAGAAAATATTGTACATCACTGGGAAGGGTACGGAGAACAAGACAGAGAACATAATTTTGCTTTATTAAAGACCTTGCTGCAGCAACATTTTAAGTACTCTGTGCAGCTCAGATTTCTGCATCTGGAAAAGGACATAGTGCATTTAGAAATGTACAGAGACAAAAAGCTGAAAAAACCTCAGGATGAAAAACATGCCTTGTGAGTTGTTACTGAAAATATTTTAATTCTTTATTTAGGCAAAGCATAACCTATATACGATCGTAACATATATGATCAAGGTTACAAAATCATAAAAGCAGATAAGTCACCAGTGACTTATACAATAACTAAGGTTTAGTCATTGAAACTAGAAGAAAATCAGTTTAAAGCAGTACACAGCACCTAAGAAGTTTTTGGTGAGATATCACCAGATTGAAACATGCATTAGATGAGCTTATGGAAAAATCAGTCCATAAGAGATAAACAGATAACATCCAACATCCAAAATGCAACATCTGTAGACCTTGGCAGAGACAAGTACCATGGACCACCCAAAATGGCCTGTGTTGAGAGGTCCTGCCAAAGGAGCAGTGCCCATGTCACTACCTAGCTGAATAGCATTGGGTCATGTCTATAATGGGAAGGTTTTTAATTGAACCAATCATACACATAGGTGGTGTCACTGAAATCCAAACACTGACTGATTTTTTGTAGCTGTAGCTGAGCTTTGTAACTCCAATGTCCATTCTTTCTGACATAGTATCAAAAGACCCATACTTAATTGTTTGACATTTCTGATTAACACCAGCAGTATAACAACCTGACTCCTGTTTTCTGAAATTCTGGCTTGATTTATAGTTGGTTTTGTTTATGGTGGGACTGTGCAAAATGGCATAAGTAGAATAGGCCTTTGTTAAGCTCACCTTCTGCTGCATACTCATTCGACAGCTCTTCACACACGAATTGGATCATGAGCACTACTTAGAAATAGATAGCCACATGATTTCTGATTCATTTATTATAGATTGGCCCTTATTAAAAAAAAAAAAAGATAGAAGCAACCATTCCTGAAAAATTTTGTATCTTCATCAGGGATATTCAGATAGGGGTTGATTTCTATTGTTAATTTTTACTTTTGCTTTCACAAGGTATTTCTATCTGGTTTAGTTTGGCTTCCTCGCTTTTCCAGCTGGACAGCTGATTACAGTTTAAACACTTGTTTAAAGAAGTTTTCTTCTAACATCTATTTATTCATCCGTATCTTATTGCTGATCATTTTGTCAAGGATGTGATAGATCAGTTTTTAAAAACTTATTTTCCAGTAATTTAGAAACTATGATGGTCAAGGCCATAAATCAGGCCAAAATTTCTACTGATGGTGTACATTTTTATGGTTATCTACACATAAATACATACAATTTGATTTTAAAATTATGTAAGAAAGAAAACAGTCCTACTTGATACCTGTAAGCTATCAGGATGTAAGTTATGAAGATACCTGATGCTGAAAATTCTTATGCAGGTGTTAAACTAATAGTCAATCACACTTTATTTGACTCAGTTTAAGAACACTGTAGTTATAAAAAGAAATTAAAGGAACTTCTAAGCTGTGATATGAAGCACTATGGTTTGAAAGGCTTAAAAAAAAAGTTTGAATGTTTAAATCTTTTAAATTGCACAGAGCAGAGCATTAAGCCACGCTCAGTACTCTGTCCCTGTTTTTGATATTGTGCCTGTGAGGGACCGGCAATTCTCTACAGAGTTCTGTAGAAATGCAAGAGTAAGAGGAGGGAAGATTTTCAGCTTTTGAGTTTTAGAACAAATGCCATCTGGATTAATTTGTGAATCCAGTAATACTGCTTCAGTTCAGCTCAATACACAGGGAAATATCTGAAAGGGAGTTTGGTTATATAGAGGAAGGCAATTGACCTATCACTAATTCATATGCTTTAGGAGGTCTCTAGTATTTCTTAGGAGATTCTCTTCGATAGATTACAGTATGTTTGATTAAGATGGTGCAAAATATTTGTCTCACTGGAAATAAAGTCACAACTTTAAACAAATGACTTGCCCATTTTTCTTCTGATTTTAGGCAGAGAGGAGTTCAGCATGCATGGTGCTATGTGGATTGTATCAGCTCTTATGGGACTATATTTTGGATCTGCTTGGATGTTGCAACTGTATCTTTAAAATATCACTTCTATACAGGCTGTCCTTACTAGTTAGCCCATTGCCTAACTTTTCCAAACAAATTATGAAGCCAAAACTTTTTGAGCCCTAAATATGCTGTATGCTTCCTATCACCATCTGTTGGTTTTGGATACAATGTAATATGTCATGCTTCCAGCAGGTCACATGTGCTTTGACTGTCAATCTGGCCAAAGTAGATTTTTCCTGTAGTTCTAGAAATTACCTAATGAAACATCCAATTACATTAGGCTACATACATTCACATGCTTAATTTAGTATAAATATCTGGTAATTTTAAAATGAACTTTTAAATGGAAGTATTCAGATGCTGCTTATTGCAACATCAGTTTGAATTGTCTCTGATTTGTGAAATGCAATGGTAGCCAAAAGAAGAAAAATAATACTCTTTTAACAATCTGAATAATTCAGATGAAAACACAGACTCTTGCTGGTTAATTTTGTATGCCAAGGATGAGTCTCAGCTATTTACGAATATGAAACAAGTAAAAGGTACCTCATGTGAAGTGGAAAAAACCCCATACTTCCCAGGAGTTTCTAAAACTGTAATTGCATTAAAAATCTAAATTGCAGCAATACCCAGAGAATGCTTAACAAACTTAAACGTATGGATCTCACAGTGATTTTAACACTGTTTGTGTTGTAAGCAAATTCTGTTCTTAATTACAGCAAACAAACCATTGTAATCACGTCAGACATTGCAACTGGGATTTCACTCACATTACACTACGAATAAGCAGTAGTTTATCCAAAGAGAAGTAGTATTTTTGATAGAATAAAGACAGTATTTTTATGGGTATTTGGAGTTGTTATGTCTTCAAGCACCTAGACATCTTTAAAAGTCTCTATTCCATAAAAATTTCTTGTCGTGGAACTTATTGAATCGATTCTGTGATTCCAATCAGTAATAAGACTTGACAAGACAGCTGGACAGGCTTTGACTGACAACACAGTTTATTACTGATTTATTGTGGAGGAAAAAAAATCCTTTTTGAATAAAAATTAAAAGTATTTCACAGAATATATTATGTTGGAAAAAGCCTCTGAGGTATTGCTCGGAGGAGCAATAGGTATCAAGTCCAACCTATGAACTATCACCACTTTGTCAACTAGACCATTTAGAGCCACATCCAGTCTTCTCTTAAACACCACCTCCCCAGGCAGCCCATTCCGATGTTTAACCACTCTCTCTGTGAAGAAATTCCTCCTAACATCCAATGTAAACCTTCCCTCATGCAGTTTGAGAGTAAAGACAAGATCAAGTGCAATGTTTAGAGTTATCTGGGGGCAGAAGAGGTGTACTTAAGGACTGTATTCAAAATATAGCTGTCTATAAAATTTCCTTTAGCAACAGGCAGTATGAGGGCCAAAGCTCAGTAAAGTTTGTTTCTGGTCCTCAGGAATACTTCTCTCCAGAGAGAGGGCATTGTTGAACTGCATCAGATGTCTGTCTATGCCTTCTCCAGCCTGCAGAGAACTAGGCTTTTAAAATACAGTGAAATGCAAAAACCAAATAACAGAAGGAAACATTTAAGAAAGGGTTTAGAGGGGAGATCCATAGGCAAGTTCACTTAAAAGGCTAATTATTAGTCTGCTGTTTTAAAGAGGGCAAAATCTCAATTTGGTTGTAAAAGGGTTGTTCGATTTATTCCTTGAACTGATATTCTTCCTCTTTCCTATGGTTTGTTTTGGTTTTTTTTCATTTCACATGCTTTCCAGACATGCTACTATCAAAAATATTAGCTGATTAGCTATGGCAAAAAGGCAATTTTGTATTTTCTTGGTGGCAAAAGGCATGAAAGTAGTCCCTGATGCCTTATGCCTCAATCTCTCCTGGTAAGATCAGTTAGTGGGAATCCAAGGTTCCTAATATGAGAAAGAAGGTCTGGGACAAGGGAGACTTTCTCTAAGAAGATAGGCAGGATAGAGAACATTTAAAGAAATAGGATATCCTTAGGTTCACGGGACTTGATGGGATGCACCCCCAAGTCCTGAGTGAGCTGGTCACTGAGTGTTTTCCACAGACCACTCCTGAAATACACCAAGGACAAAGATGTTGCTGGGAATGGTCAGCTAGGACTTGTGAAGGAAGAATCCCATGTAACTGACCTTTCAGGTTTCTGTGTTGAGTTGACCAACTCCGTGGATGATGGGGAACAGCAGAGGTTGCACTGCCATTAATCACCAACATGTTGAATCTGGCAGTCAGTTTTCAGTCCACCTCACTGTCTACCTGTGGGGCTAGAAAAACAACAAAAGGAGGGCTAAGGAGAATTTTTATCTTTTATTGGATGTCAGGGAAAACCTAAAGGATAAAGGACGAGGAAAGGGCTGATGTACTCAATACCTCCTTTGCCTCAGTCTTTAACAGTGAGACCAGTTGTCATCAAGGTAGCCAGCCCCTGAGCTGAAAGACAGAGATGGGGAGCAGAATGAAGTCGCCGTAATCCATGAGACAACAGTGAGTGACCTGCTGTGCCACTTAGACCACAGAATTTCATGGGACTCACCCAAAAGTACTGGCAGAAGAGCTCACCAAACAACTTTCAGTCATTTATCTGCAGACCTGGTCAATAAGGGAGGTACCAGATGACTGGAAGTTGTCATATCTGACGTCCATCTACAGGAATGGCTGGAAGGATGATGCAGCACATTACAGGATTTCATCACTACAGCACTACCTCGACCTGAGTGCAGGAAACATCATGGGGCAGAACGCCTTGAGAGCCATCAGGGAAAAAATAAAGGACAACCAGTGGGTCTTGGTTTCAACTGCAATTCAACACTGTTTTCAACAGCATTCTCCTGGAGAAACTGGATGTCCCTGGCACGAGCAGGTACGCTTTGCATACAGTAGAGGCTGGATAGCTGGGTCTGGGGAGTGCTGGTGAATGGAGCTAAACTCAGGTGTCAGGTGGGGTTCCCCAGGGCTCAGTACTGGGTCCAATCCTGTTTAATATCTGCAGCAACAATCTGGACAAGGGGATCAAGTCTACGTACCCTCATTAAGTTTGCAGACAACACCCAGGAGGGTGGGAGTGCTGGAGGGTAGAAAGGCTCTGCACATATTGGATCTGTGGGCTGAGGACAACTGCATGAGGTTCAATTAGATGTCAAGCTCTACCCTTGGGTCAGAACAACCCCACATGGCACTGCAGGCTGGAGGAGGAGTGGCTTGAGAGCTGCTCAGCAGAAAAAGACTTGGTGGTAGCAGCTGACAGCCAGCAGATGTGAGCCAGCAGTGTGCCCAAGTGACATGGAAAGCCAAGAGAATCCTGGCTTGTATCAGCAATTGTACGGCCAGGAGGATTAATCAGTGATCATTGCCCTGTACTGGGCACTGATGAGGCTGTACCTGGAGTGCAGTGTTCAGTTTTGGACCCCTCACTTCAGAAAGGAGATTGAGGTGCTGGAGCATGCCCAGGGAAGGCAATGGAGTTGATGAAGGGTCTGAAATATGAGCCTTATGAGGAATAGCTGAAGGAAGAGGGGTTACTTGGCCTCAAAAAAGAAGACTCAAGGAGGACTTTATCACTCAGTACAACTACCTGAATTTGTAATGAGGTAGGAGTCACTTATTTTTCTCAAGTACCAAGTGACAAGATAAGACAAAATATTCTCAAGTTGTTCCAGATGGGGTTTAGATTAGATATTAGGAAAAACCTCTGAACAGAAAGAGTTTTAAAGCATTAGAATAGACTTCCCAGGGAAGTCTTTGTCCTGGTTTGAAGGACAGGTGTCTGCCAAAAAAGGCAGAAGCTTTTATTTTAAAATGGAGAATGTCAACCTCCTCCCTCCAAATTATTATGATTTTGAAATTAAGAGGCTCTCAGGCAAAGATATGGCAATTAGGAATAACAGTTCTTTAATAGGAAAATTAAAATAGAAATACAGTATTACAAAGAACAATCCCAAAATCACTGAGATAGTCAGAATACAACCTGACACCTCGTCAGTCAGGGTGTTGGTAGCAGTCCTATTAAATGGTGGCTACAGTCCCCCTGCAGTGGCAGATGTGGTTCAGATGAAGCAGTGCTCCTGTAGAAGGGTGCAGTTTTCCTCTGAAGGTCCAGGGATGATGTGGAAAGGTCCAGCTTTCCTCTGGAATCCAGTGGAAAGATGGATAACTTGCTGTTCAAAATCTCAGTTTTTATCTAGGTAGGAAAGACTTGGCTCTTCCCCCTGGCTGGAGCATCTCCCAATGGGATGATGTAATTTTATCAGTCACACAGTGGGACTTAATGGCCCATTAGCAGATGATATTTTCCTGGAGGGAGGATGGGTTGTGGAAAAGATAAAGATGATTGCCCCACCTTTAAAGATGGCCCATTAGCAGACAATATGTGCCACGGAGATAAGGAAATCACTACTCCACTCGGCTTCAATACATGGTGATAGAATACACATTTCTGGCCACATCCTATATTGCAACCCAAGACATTGTCTTAGTACAATTCAGGAACTGCAGCATCCCAGCCATACTAAGGAAATCTTCCCCTCTCTCTGTAAAGTGTGCTGCTTACTGAACTGAGGAGATTTGAGAGAGTGGAGGAAGGTGACCACTAGAAAGAGTACATAAAGGTAAAAATTTTGATGGGACGAGGACTCAAAGTATGTGATCCAGCCTCTGCAAGCAAAGTTGAAGATAGAAATGCACACAAACTGAAAGTTTGGCGGTGAAGATTAGGCGTGAAGGACTTCCTTTAACCATCCTGCAGGTACCTTGTACAGCAGTGCTGGTAGAGGTACCTGGGGCTGGGCTGCAGAAGGGATATCCTTGCATTTCCCAGGTGAAAGGGCCCCATTCAGCAACATTTATTTACCAAAGCGCACAATATTACCTAATTCCATTATGCAGTCCAGTGAGCATAAGGAGTATTTTTCTCTTTGTAGATACTTTCTATATATTTAAAGATGTTGAAAACCCTCAGTTTCCTTTCCCCTAAAGTAGACTGCACTAGTTCTTCCAGTATTTAATATCTTGTAGGCTAGAAAACCACCTCAGCAAAGAAAACTCCTTGTCATTCTCCCCAGTTGAGGTCTATTACTTGTCTTAGAAAACTGATAATGGTAGCATAGAAGATGGAATGAACAAACTGTGTCTTAAACCCAGTTTTTGGAATGTCTCAGAGTTACTTTTGGCATGCTAAGGTAATGTTAACTCGTGTTTAGGTTATGATTGAAAACCTGCAGGCTCAACTAATAATGAGTAGCTAATTATTCCTCATTTAAATACTGCACTTTGCAATTTTATTCATCCAAAGTTTACATTTGCATGAATAATTCCATAACTGTAAGACCTGACCTTATTGAGTGCCAGAGTTCCCAAAATTATCAGGATTTCTGATCATTTTCTGCAAAGCCACTGCAGTCCCTTTTGGATCTCACAACCTACAAAATCTATAAAATAAACTCAATTCCAGCAGCCAATGATAAAAATATAGAAGAGACCAAGAACCAGAGTTGACTCAATTTATGTCTCTGACATCACTTGGTTATTGGCATCCATGACTATTTCAGTTCAGTTTTCAACCAGCTGAGGACATAAACTACAATAATTTTGTCTGGAAAACACTCCCTTTCTGTTTCAGGAATGGTGTTCTGAGGTGTGCTGCTTACCTTCCATATTTGTCTGACAACTGAGGGCATTAATTTATCATGACAAACAACCTTGCACTGATTTAATTTTGCCACTCTCTTCCTGTCTCTCTTCTTTATGCAAATTTAGCCTGGCTGAGTATCAGATCCTCCTGTCCTGAGGTCATCTTTAGATTTTTTCTTTCAAAAAGCTTTCACATTTATAGCACAAAATACAGTGATTCTGACTGTCTACCAGGCAACAGCATTTTCACATGATCCTTTAATAGGACTTGCAAAAGCAGCCCAGCCTGACTGGTTTCAGGGGATCTATTGCCTCTTGGATTAAGATACAATAAATTGCCCATCCACTTCAAGCAAAACCTCCACCACAGCCACTTGTAATCTCCATCACAGAAATCCTAAGACATTTGGCAGGAACAACAGGGTTTTGCCTGCATGTAGAAAGCAAAGCCACAGCACAATCTCCAGGGTATTCCCACTGAGCTGAGCTGAGCTGACACACTGAAGATCACAAAGGAAAGTGCTCAAGACAAAGAGGGGGGCTTGAATTTCTGCAGATTTTTGGAGTATTTCCTGGCAACACCCCCTGGTGCTCTTCAGAAATATTACACAAATTTGGAGGGAAAACCACCTTTGTGTCAGGAGGTTTTAGAGCAATATCTATGGAAAGGGAAGGAGAAATCACTCACCTCACCTCATTCCCCCCTCCACATGGCAAGAACTTAGATGAGGAAGGAGCCAAAAAAGAGCAGCACAGAGCAGGGAGTGAGTTTTTTTCACTCTTTAAAGAAGTCCTTTTCTCTCTATACTGTCAGTTCTAGAAGAACCACTGTGCACCACTCTCAGCTTTTCCCGATTTGTTGGTTTAAGCTGCAGTCACTGTCTTGGACATTCTCCATCTTTTCCCATACCTATTGACAGAGGAGGATAAGGAGCTTCCAAACAGCACATCTTTCCCTGTTTTCCAACACAGTTCTGTGTCGTATTTGCCCTTTGAGGCCACTCCATTTGAATTTTCCTGTGATGGTCTGTAACCTCAAAATGCTCTGAACAGACTTTGGTGAAGATGAAAACCATAATCTCAAACCATATTATTTCCTTTAAAAATATTATTTCTTTAATAGTCAGTTACTCCTGATGAACTTTTCCACTGAAGAATCTTTGTGCGTAGCAGTATTACCCCCAGCACAGTGTTGGTAGCCTTGGTGATAGCAGTAGCTTACCTCTAAATATTTTTTCTCTGCATATTCTGGAATAATGCATTTCTGTTTCATAACACTTCTTTCCTATTTGTGGATCACATCCTGATTTTCCAGAGACTTCAAATCATATTCTTTCCTTGCATCTTGTTACTCTAATTCTCATTTGATAGTCATTGTTGCTTCACAGATTTTAGTAGTTTTATTTTCTACAGTTTCCTTCATCTAAGACAAGAATAGAGTGTGTGTTGGTTTCACGTGCTTGGGGGGAAGGGTAGATTCCCCTCAAGGAAGGCTCCACGTGTTGGGGAGCGAGAGGAAT
>JAODLH010001589.1:583942-598673 GCA_027575645.1 Cossypha caffra | reverse complement strand
GCCGCCCTCCCGCAGCCGTGCCCGTGCGGCAAGGGCCCGGGCTGAGCCCTGCCGGGGGCACGAGGCCGTGTGGCCGCAGGGCTGGCAGCGCCGCTCGGGCCGTGACAGGCTCTGTGTTCCCAGGGATGGCCGGGCGGCACCTCAGGGGGCACAAGCGAGAGCTCCAGCGCGTCTGTCAGGGTGAGTCAGGGCAGCGGGCTGTCGGCCCCGCCTGCCGGGGGCAGCGGCAATCTCTGCCCCGGCTGCCGAGGGCTCTGCTCCCTATGCGGACCAGGGCTGCCGTGGCTAGAGCAGCCACAGAGATTTCAGGGCCACGTGGGGCGATAGTGTCCCGTTGCCTCGGGCTGATCCCCTTGCAGCCTGCTCCCTCGTGGCCATGGCCAGAACCGCCTGGGATGGGATGGCCCTGGCACGGGGGTCTCCTCGGTCCCCGCAGATGCAGGATCTGAGCGTGGCTCTGTTCCTCTCTCTTGCAGCCCTTGAAGACAAGGCGGAGGACATCAGCCCTGCCATCAGAAGCCAGGCTCTTGAAACAGCCTTTCTCCTGCGGGCAGCAGAGAAACCTTCGGGCTGCATCTTGGGGAAGCTGCTGCATCACTTCCGCGGGGCGCGCAGGAAACGTCTTTCTCTGTGGTGCTGTGTCCGGTTCTGCTGCTGGACCGCTGAGGAGAGCTGATTGGAGAGGCTCTCTGCCAGCTGGGGCCACCTGAGCCAGGGGGCTTTTTCCTTCCTCCTTTCCAGACTCCCACAAGCTTTCTTTTGGTGCTCAGAGTCCGCAGGGGAAGAGGGGAAAACGGGTCCTCATGCTGAACAAGCTGCCCAGGCATACAGTAGGGAAGGGAAGATGGCCAGAAGTCCCTTGGCCTTTGGTGGTTCTGCTGAAGCCTTAACGCTGCCAGCTGAGTGGCTGGGCAGGGGCCAGAGCTGCGGGGATCCCTGTGAGGCCGGTGCCTCGGAGATGGCTACAAGGCCTCTCCCGGCTGGGAAGCACCATCTGTGTCCTTCTGCCCGAGTGCTGCCGGCTGGATTGCTGAGGGCTGGTGGGAAGCCCTGAGGCATTGTGTGCCAGGGCCATAACCAGCCCTCAGGCAGCCACCTTGTTCCTGCCACCTGGCTGCTCTGGCGCTTCCCCAGAGAGCCTGCCGTGCCTGTGGCTGAAGGCGTCGAGGCCGGGCCTCAGCAGGAGGGTAGGGACACCCCCGAGGGGCCCAGGCCGGGCTGGGGACAAGGAGGCCAAGGGGCCCTGCCAGGGCACGGTCACTGGGGGCTGCCAGGGCGGTGGGCAGAGGCAGAGCTGGCACCCAGCCCGGTCCCCCATGGCTGCCAAGAGCACGGAGCTGAGACCGGGGCCCCCCTGACACAGAGCTCTGGGCCTGCAGAGCTTCTGCTTCCCTAGGAGGGCGGCCATGTCTCCTTGAGCAGGGCTGCCGAGTCGCTGCTGCCCCAGCGGCTCTGGGTGCCACACAAACAGCACCAGAGCCAGCACGGGAGCAGCAGCACCCCGGACGCCGGCACCGGCTTCACCAGGCATCTGCACTGGCCGCGATGCCAAAAGGGGGCATACTGTGGGCACCTGTCCTGGTTTGAAGGACAGGTGTCTGCCAAAAAAGGCAGAAACTTCTCTGTGAAATGGAGAATGTAAACCCCCTTCCCCCAAATTATTATAATTTACAAATTAGGGGACTCTCAGGCAAAGATATGGGAATAGGAATAACAGTTATTTAATAGGAAAATTAAAATAGAAATACAGGATTACAAAGAACAATCCCAAAAACACTGTCAGAGTCAGAATACAGCCTGACACCCTGTCAGTCAGGGTGTTGGTAGCAGTCCCATTAAATGGTGGCTACAGCCCCCCTGCAGTGACAGATGTGGTTCAGCTGAAGCAGTACTCTTCTGGAAGGGTGCAGTTTTCCTCTGAAGGTCAAGGGATTATGTGGAAAGGTCCAGCTTTCCTATGGAATCCAGTGGAAAGGATAACTTGCTGTCCAAAATCTCAGTTTTTATCTAGATAGGAAAGGCTTGGCTCCTCCCCCTGACTGGGGCATGTCCCAGTGGGATGATGTAATTTTATCAGTCATACAGTGGGATTTAATGGCTGAGCAGCAGATGATATCTTCCTAGAGGGATGATGGGCTGCGGAAAAGATAAAGATGATTGACCCACCTAGTCTTAAAGATGGCCCATTAGCAGATAGTATGTGCCACAGGTGGTGATAGAATACACATTTCTGGCCACATCAACCCAACACAGTCTCATAAATTTTAAAAAAACGTGTGGATGTGACACTTAAAGAAACCATAGTGCTAGGTTGATGGTTGGATTTGATGATCTTAGAGGTCTTTTCAAACCTTAATGAGTCAATGACTGATTTGAAGTCCATCTGCTTGCCAAGAACATTGATTTACAGGAAGCAATGAAGAGAAACATCTGTCACGCTACAGAGAGAAAAAGAGCCACACCCTTTACTAAATCTTTTGATAAGGGATTCTTCTGAAGATACTTTTGATCTACCATGGTCATCAGTTAGATCTATACTGAGATTTATTATAAACTTTGAATGATTAATGCGTAATATAAGTAACAATAGGAGGAACCTGAGAGTTGACCCACAGCTGCATTGATTATTCCTCTGAGTACAAATGCATTTGTTGTGGTGTTTCACTGAGGCTCTTCTGCTGGTAATTAGGGGCAGTGCCCTTTTAAAAGGATGTAACCACTTTCCTAAGCTGTGCTGTAGTAACTGCAATAAAGGAAGGCAATGTGAAGATTTTAGTCATGAAGGACTAACTAAAACTTTTAGTTTCACAAGGACTCTAATCATGCAATTTCTATTGCATGAGAAGGTGAGCCCATTAGAATCCTTCATTCTCACAAGGCCCTGCTACATGGCACTCCTTGCAAGTGTATTTGAAGTTTGTATTTGAAAAATAAATCTTGTTCTTATCCTATGTCTTTGCTTCATTTTGTTGTAGCATTTGATACCATTTCAAACAAAGATGACAAAATAATGAAATATATAATTACATTGTTGCAGAATTCAATAACCATTATGTCTTTC
Source organism: Cossypha caffra (assembly GCA_027575645.1). NCBI lineage: Eukaryota > Metazoa > Chordata > Aves > Passeriformes > Muscicapidae > Cossypha > Cossypha caffra. Next base: position 595,612 of record JAODLH010001589.1, on the reverse strand, counting down.
CGAGACGAAACTTTGAACTCATCTTGATTGATACACTGTGAAGTGAAGCAAATGACTAAAACCCGCCTTTGTTCATGAATTTATTATGATATTTAACAGCCTTAAAGGACTGAAAGTTTCACCATCTTGAAAAATTTGTTGCCTTTTTTGATACATAATATTCCTGCTCCAATCCTGTCCTTAATAGCAGTAGGTATTTTTCTACGTCTACATTGTTCCATTGTTGCATAATGTTGCCTGCACTTCTGGTAAATTAATTGAGGAAGAGGTTTCACAGCATTTGCAGATCCACCATCCAAACAAGCAGATTATTGCATGGTCAAAGAGGAGCTGGTAAACTCGCTGCATGAAGGAGCAAGAAAAAGAAAGATTGTTAAAGCAGGAAAAGATTATTGATTCCAACCATCAAGCTAGCACTGTGTTCCCCACTAAATCATATCAAGTGCCACATCCACACATTTTTTAAACACTTTCAGGGATGGTTAGTCTGCTATTTTCCTGGGCAACCTATTCTAATATCTGCTGGACAATTCCATTTTTAATGATTAGTGTGTTTATTGTCATGCTTATGAACCAGAGGGATCAAAAATATAGTTTTGCAATGCTTTTCCATAAAGTATACAAAAAATCAAACACAGACTTTCCCTTGGAAAAAAAAAAAAATCACAGTTCTGGAAAAGAAGGAGCAAAGTGAATGCAATATAGTCTGCAACTACAGCAGATTTGCAGCACAAAAAGAACAAGAGTCACGAGTCAACAGTGCCATTTATTTCCCAAGACTTGGTGAATTTGTCAAAGAACCTCAACATAATCCTCTACCTATACAGATTCCTTAATTTCTTGTGATATATATAATATGTCACTTTCACCACAGCCTCACGCTATAGGCAACCTGCTCTTAAAATAGAATAAATTTTAGTCTTCAAACCCCTTGAAGTATATTCAAAAGCATAAAGTCTGAATTTCAGTTTATAGAAGAAGAATCACGTAAACAAATAGAAAAAAAAAGAAAAAAAATGCTATAATTAATAATCAACATTTGGTGCATACAAAATGTGTAATGTTAACAGTAAACACTGTAGTTTCATGTTTAATTAAATGCATGGAAATTTTTCTACTACTTTACTTTCAAGCAAATGAGATTTGAAGCACTATGTAGTTGCATAGGCCTGTGCAACAATGATTTGCCCATTTATTTATATACTCTTTCTGTATTGGTTTAGGAAAATCACACTTTAACTGCTTTAATTTTTTTTTATGTGTTCTATGTAATAAGAAGGATTATTTCACATAGATATACTAAATTTCTAAGCAATGAAAATAGTTTTATTAAATTGTATCACTCAAGGGACTCTGGCCCAATTCTGACAACCATAACATACCCCCATACCAGGGACAATTGCACTATTTAACTTCACCTGTTCTCATTATGAAGTTGTGTGAGAGTCTCTTCCAAAGTGATAAAGAACTGTCAATTTGTCTTTTTAAAATTTAACTCTATTACAGAAAATACGTATAATACTTTATGGGTCACTCTTGTGTTTTAAGCACAAATATTGGTGACTTCATGTATTTGCTTGAGTGAGAAGATAATGTAATTTCCATAAACTTCAGTTTTTAGTAAACTATGTTTATTTAATCTACATCCTGATATGCCAAATATTTGACAGAAAAAAGCTTGAACACCACTGAAAAGAAACAGTTTGAAAAGACTGCAAGAACAGAGAAAAAAATAAACTAAAGAAAATGCAAAGAAAACAAATAGATTCTTTGGCTGATTATTTTTTTCAAATGCCCATGAAGACTTAAAACATAAGTTGCCTGGAATGGACTCCACTGCTTAAATCATGACTGGACTATATAGATACCATACAGAGAATCAGCTAGAGATCATAAAGAATTCATTGGTTATGTCAGTGTATTTAGAGTATCCTGCAGAGTATAATTTTATTGTGTGAAGAACAGAAAAACCAGTATTAAAAATACATTTTTTTCCACAAACCTGAAAAATTTCAGTTTCATGAACTGCTGCTACATGTGCAGAAGAGCACCTGGACAAGATTCTCTTGATTCCAGCTACACAGATTCAGAGTAAATTAGCTTCCCACTGTGGCCTTTTTCTGGGAATAATTTTTTTCCCCTTGCACATGCATTGGACAAATATGCTCTCTCTAGGAGCTAGAATTTTCTATCTCACAAAGAATGAATCACAGATTTAATGACTTGTCAATGCAAAAGTAAATTAATTGGAAAAGGCTGCAAGATGACCTTACTTTACTTTGGCTTAATCTCCCACTCACTACAAAATTTATTTGAAAAAGGCTATGCTGTCTGATTTTCCAACATGGAAAAAAGTACAAAACACTGTTCAAGAGTTTTGGAATTGATTGTTTACTGTAACATTCTCAGGTCTTTAGTTGAATCTTACACCTTGCACCTAAGGAACACAGACCCTTGGCACTCTTGTTTGGATCCAAATAAGTTATCCCAGCAAGTAAAAATGATGAATTTTTGTTGTATATTGCATCACTGTTTGTGATTTGCCTTCAAAGTATGGAAGAAACCAAATCAGATCTGTCATCCACAGTGATAATCTCCAAGGATGCATCTTCCTGACTGCATGCTACTCCACTCTAACTCAGAAGTAAACAGAGACAGGATTATGTGAGCAGAGGCAGTGCTGCCAGTAGCTGCATATTCACAGTCATCAAGGGGAAAACCACAAGGATAAATTATAATAAACATGAGAGATGAGAGAGAAATGGAATAATTTTATTTAAATTGAAAGGGGAAGTAGAAATGTGTGCATTTCCAGGGAGAAATTTCAGAGGGGTCTCAGCATGAGGACATGAATATATGAAAAGTTCTGAAAGTCCTGAGATTGTTGGTTACTAACAACACATGACAGAAGAAATATCCCACTACATGCACCCAACTTTACATCCTGTCCTAATGCAGACGTGATGCAGCCAAAATCAGAGAATTATGGCATCATCAAGGTTGGAAAAGGCTTCCAAGATCATCAAGTTCAACCTTTGACCAAACACCACCATGTCAACTAAGCCATAGACCTGAATGCCACATTTCATCACTTCTTGACCACTTCCAGGGACGGTGACTTCACCACCTTCATGGGCAGTCCATTTTGATATTTGACCACCCTTTCAGCAAAGAAATTCTTCCTGCTGTCCAGCCTGGACCTCCCATGGTACAGCTTGGGCCTGTGCCCTCCTGTTCTGTCACTGGCACTTGGGGGAAGAGGGTGACCCCCACCTGGCTACAGCCTCCTTCCAGGCGGGTGTACAGAGCAGCAAGGTCTGCCCTGAACCTCCCTTGCTCCAGGCTGAACACCCCCAGCTCCCTCAGCTGCCTCTCACAGGGCTGGTGCTCCAGACCCTGTCCCTGCTCCAGCACCCTTCTCTGGACTTGCTCCAGCCCCTCTTTCTTGCTGTGAGGGGCCCAAAACAGGACACAGGAGCTGAAGGTGTGCCCTCACCAGTGCCAAGCAAAGTGAGACTATCACTGCCCTGGTCCTGCTGGCCACGCTATTACCAATAGCAGCATGGATGCCATTTGCCTTCTTGGCTGCCTGGGCACATCTGCTTCTTGTTCAGCCGCTGCCAACCAGCACCTCTAGGTCATTTTCTTTCTTGCTCCCCGGCCGCTCTGTGCCCAGCCTATAGCACTGCCTGGGCAGTGTTTAGTGTGAGCAAAGTTCAGGACCCTGCACTTTGCCCTGTAGAGCCAGCTGGCCTGAGCCCATCAATCCAGCCTGTCCAGATCCCTCTGCAGAGCCTTCCAACCCTCCAGCAGATCAACACTTCTACCAAAACCTGTGTCATCTGCAAACTGCCTGAGGAAGAGCTCGAACTCCTCATCCAGACCACTGACAAAGATATTGAAGAGACCTAGCCCCAGCACTGAGTCACCAGGAACACCACCAGCACTTACTACCAGCTGGATGTAATTCCATTCACTTCTACCCTCTGGGCCCAGCCATCCAGCTAGTTTTTAATCCAGTGAACAGTGCACCTGTCCAATGAATGTTTGGCTAGGCAGAATTTTGGTGTGAATCAAAATGGAAGAATTTATTTTACAGCCTTCCTTTTGCTCGCAGTTCAGGCTGTCATATCTCGGTACCAGAACAGATATGAAGCACTGTAATAATTTACTTTTCATTGCTCAATTTGAATGAAGCAGTATACCCAGCTTGTGGTCACTGATGTGGAATGAAATCCTATGCTGAATTACATTGTAAGGCTGAGTGCTTTCCTGTGCACACCCTTTACAAACCACAGTCAGCCACAGTTTTGCTTTATCTGTAACACAACTAGTATGAACTGTTTGCAAGTGATCAGGGTTCTGGTGAAAAAAACCCAACAAAACAAACAAAAAAACCTTGGGGGCAATTCAAGAGAAAAATAACCAGCTTTATTCTGCATTTGCCTAAATATTTACAGAATATGCCTGCTGTGAAAACATGTGTTTAATTTATGGAACATTATTTTTTTAAAGGCTCTTCTGGGGGTAATGCACTCAAAAAAATAATAGTTATTAAAAGCCAAAAGTAAACAGACCCATACAAATAGTGTTCTTAAATTTTCTCTGCTTCTCTGAGACAAATCTCTGTTGACAAATGCTCAGCTGCAGTAATACAAGCAAGCCTGAATAAAATTGTCAGGTTTAGTGTACTTACTGTGGGTATTTACCCACAGAATTCTGTACACATATAAAACACAGAATTTGTCTCCTTATTTATTATAATGCAGTAATTTGGAGTGGGGTGGGAAGCAGTTTTATATGAAGTAATTTTATTTCTTGAAAATCAAACCTGAGATGATTTTAGTTATTAGTAATCAGAGTAAATAGCAAGAATAGAAAGATCAGGTGGCACTTTTCAATAAGTTCAGGCCTTTTTAGAACCTGCAACATTTGACAGTCCTCAAAGACTTCAAAAAGGCAGAAATATCAGGGTCTGTGATATTAGAAGCATGCATTCTGGACATGACAAAAAAGAACTGTATCTACACAGAATTATGCACAGCTAGTGCACTTCTGTTCACATCATCCTTTTTGACATCATGACTGTGCAAGCACAAGCATATTGAAGCATGGGGCAAAATATTTCTTCATCTGTACAATATTTGTCTAGTGATCAGTGCTTGTCAAATCAGGTTGGTACACATACAAGATAGTAAAACATGCTAGAATTTTTTCCTTTCCAAAAGCAAGGACAAGTTTGAACTTACACTGATTCTCTGCACTGTTGTCTTACATAGTGCACCTGGCAGTTAAATGAGTTGGTTTATTCTAATGAGCTGCATGTAAACACAGCACAGAGAGAAGCAGGTATGACATATCCTGAAGAGAAAGCAAGGCCTTTACCATCCAAAATCCTTTCACTTGAGACATGTGAGAAGAGACAGACTCCCAGCTTGCTACACCCTCTTTTCTGGCAGTTGTAGAGAGCAATGAGGTTTTCCCCAGTCCTTTTTTTCTCCAGGGTAAACAGCCCCAGCTCCCTCAGCAACTGTTCACAAGACTCGTGTCCAGACAGCAGCTCCATTGCCCTTCTCTGGACTTGCTCCAGAACTCCAATGTCCTTTTCAAGTGAGCAGCTCAGATATGAGCACAGGACTCGAGATGTGGCCTTACTAGTGCCAAGTACAGGGTCAGTCAGTGCCCTGGTCCTGTTGGCCACACGACTCTTGATACAGGCCAGGCTGTTATTGGCCTCCATAGCCACCAGGCTGGCTCATATGCTGCACATGAGACCTCCAGGTCTCTTTTTGCCAAGCGACACTCAAGCTGATCCTTCCAGCTTGTAGCACTGTCGTGATCCCAGTGTAGGACCTGGCATTCGAGCTTGTTGGACCTCATGAAACTCATGGTCTTGGGCCACTGATCCAGCTTGCCCAGATCCCTCTGTAGAGCCTTCCCACCCTCACCAGATCAACACTACCCAACAGTGATATCTAACAACCTGCTGAGGGGTTGTGCATGTCCAGCTTATTGATGAAGATTTTAAACAGGACTGGAACAATATTGTGCCCTGGGGAAGCTCACTAGAGACTGACCTCCAGCTGGTTTTAGCTGCATTCAGCATCAGGCTCTGGGCCCAGCTATCCAGTCGGCTTTTTAACCCATGAAGAAGTGCATGCATTCCCACCATGAGCACTTAGTTTCTCCAGGAGGATGCTGTTGAAAACTGTATCAGGAACTTTTCTAGGTAAAGTCTAGGTAAAGTAGTGTCTTAGGTTGCAATACAGGATGTGACCAAAAGTGTGTATTCTAACGACATCTATTGGAACCAGGTGGGGCAGTCATCTTTATCTTTTCCACCTTCCAACCCATCCTTCCTCCAGGAAGATATTTTTTGTTAATGGGCCATTGAGTCCCACTGTATGACTGATAAAATTACATCATTCCATTGGGAGATGCTCCAGCCAAGAGAAAGAGCCAAGCATTCCCTACCTAGATAAAAACTGAAATTTTGGGCAGCAAGTCATCCTTCTTTCCACTGGATTCCATAGGAAAGCCGGACATTTCCCCATCATCCCTGGACCTTTGGAGGAAAACTGCACCCTTCTACAGGAGCACTGCTTCAACTGAATCACATCTGTCACTGCAGGAGGACTGTAGCCACCATTTAATGGGACTGTTACCAACACCCTGACTGACAGGTAGTGTCACGTTGTATTCTGACTCTGTCAGTGTTTTGGGGATTGTTCTTTGTAATACTGTATTTCTATTTTGGTTTTCCTAGTAAAGAACTGTTATTCCTATTCCCATATCTTTGCCTGAGAGCTCCTTAATTTCAAAATTATAATAATTTGCAGGGAGGGGGTTGACATGCTCAGTTTCGAAGAGAGGATCCTGCCTTTCTTAGCAGACACGTGCCTTTCAAACCAGGACAAGTAGGATATCTCTAGGTAGGCATACTAGGATCATATCTAGGTTCACACATCCACAACTTTTCCATCACGCTCTGTGTCACTTTGTCTTAGAAGGAGATGAGGTTGCTCAAGCAGGACTTACCTTCCATAAACCCATAAATAAGGGTTTTGGCTTTGCCTGAACCCCTGGTTGTTCTGTATGTGCTGCATGACAGCACTTGGGATAAACTTCTCAGTGACCTCCCCCAGCACTGCTGTAAGTTTGAAAGGCCTGGATTGTCCTTCAAACCCATCTTGTGAATGGGCATTATACTGGTAATTTCTGGTCAACTGGGACTTCTCCAGCTAACCAGAACTGCTGGTAAATTATTGAACATAATGTTAAAGTAGGGGAACAAATTCACTGCTTTTTTATGAAATTACATTTTTTTCAATGGGCTCAGTTGGAGATTATTACTGTGATTAAGTTCTCCTTTATGACTCTGTGTCAATACAGAGAGGTTGAATGTAATGCTTACAAAGAAATGAAAATTTTAAATATACGTAATTAATAAAATATGTGGGGGTATGTATGAATTATCCTCAGAAAACATTGAGTGGCAGAATTTACAATAGAAAGCTAATGAAATCTATTTTATTAGCCTGCTGCTCCTTACTGCTTATAATTAAGTGGTGAAATGTTCCTATGTTATTCAGTATAAGCTATTAGTCTTCAAATGGGGATAAACTGGTGATACTTTGTTTTCTTTTAAGATTATTATCTAACAAGCAACCTAACATTGAAGAAGGCAGAAGTAGAAATGCACTATATCTGATGGAAATCAGACGTTCCTTGCTATATCAGAAGAAGTATATCCAAGAACATATGTGCGGAAATTTTCAAAAATGTTTGATTCCACATTGGAAGTAACTGGCCTGAAAAGCCCTGAAAGCTGAAGAGGAAATTGTTGTAAACTAATGTGAAAGCAGATTGAGGAACAGAATTTTATATCCTTTTCTTTATTGTGACAAAGACTTCAAGTTTTGACAGGACCCATCAGTAACTCTTGGAACTAATACTATTTCCAGAATCTGAGCAGATGAAAAAAATTACGGTCTTAGAAGATATATTAAAAAATAAAATTGAAAGGAACAGCAACTGTATTTAGCCTAATATTTTTTAGCCTGTTTCATTAAAGACATTCTCAATTTGTAATGAAAAATGGATACTGAACCTACTACAGTGTTGTACTAACAACTAGTATAATAAATGAAGAAATATTGATGTGTCAAAATCCATGATCTCTGCTTGCTGGCACTTATGCACTCACTAATCTACATTCCAATATATGTCTTTCGACTATTTACTCACAGATAAGTTTAAGATTGAGAAATGGTAGGATTTGACTTTTTCTTGTTAAAACCATGATGATCCATGTCCTGAAATGATGATCCATGGCATGAAATGAAAGATAATCCTTGGTAATTGTTCAGAATGAGGTATTATACCATGCTGAATCATTTCACTCAGTATTTCAGAAGAGAAGTTCCTATTATGAGCTTCTTCTTTCTTGTGTGTTAGCAAGTAGTCATTTCAATTCAGATTCTTTTCTGTATTTTAACCAGGAGAAAAATTTCCATTGGGATCCTAAGCTTCAGGGCCATTATTGTTATTTTGGTCCTGTACTTTGGGCAGTACCAAAATACAGAAAAAACAAAACCTGACAATACCTCTCACTTATTTATTGCTTTCTGGGCAGAAACAGGCTTAAAAACATTATATTCACAGAGAAATCTTGTTCAGTCTTTACTGAAGGACCAGCTAATTCTGATCCTTCCTGTAGTTTTGTGGATTTCCTTTGATGAATATGTAGGAATAGAAAAGAGCATTTTTTTTTTTAGCATTTTTGGTCATGTTCTGTGTGTAAAATTGTATTTTTTATTCATTGTATGTTGCCAAAGTTTAATCTTAACTGGTTTGTGCCTTTATTATGTATGTACTTATTGACAATGCAAAGTCAGGGATCAGCAGAAAGAATTTCAAATTAATTAAAGAAGACTCCATGGGAGATTCACTTAATGGTGGCAAAATTAATTTTCAGCTGTATGCAATGCTATCTTAAAAATTACAAAGTAATAAATTTGGAGAGAAAATAATTCTTATAATTTGTTGGTCTGTTAAACTGATAATACACTGGGAATCTGACTTGTATGTGGCTTATTTTATGGTGCAGTGAACTGATGATTCTAGAATACTTAAAGCTGGCCCATAATTAATCATGTTGAAACTACTGCAGGGTTACAAGTCTGACATTGTTCACTAAAATGAAGTATTTTTCTTTACTTGCATGTTTGCTACCATTGGCAAGAGGTCTTACCTGCCTTCACTTCTGAACGGCTGGATAAAGTTTTGGTAGGTCTCCTGTAATCTTAATGGACAATTCTGTACCTCTGTTAAAAAGAAAAGAATGAAGGGAAAGTTAAAATTTAGCATATTTTGACCAATCCTGTAAAGAGATGCGCATTTCTTTGTCCCTTGAATTGCTGAATTGTGTTAGGTGTTGACTCTTACTCTTGCCTGAAGTTATGTTTATTTCATGCATCTGCAAAGGATGGGTGAGAACCTGACCCTTGTCTACAACTTCGACAACTTGTTGCGAAATGTGCACTCCAGTGGAAGTAAAGTAAATGGGGAAATAGGACATTTGCATCTTTTGGGAGATTTGTGAAAAACAAATCCTCACTGTGGCAATTTGATTTGAAAGTTTATAAGGATTGTTTGCAAATGTGTTTGGTTTTTAGGCTTTGCAAAAGGAACCTTGTTGAAGATATTTCTGTCAGTACTTCCTTGTCTGAAAGGATTGTGTCAATTGAGTTCAGCAGTTTAAGGGTCTTTTTTCAGTCCAGCAGACTTGCATTTCCTTAGTTTGTTTCTTTGATTTATTTCTTCTATAACTGTTGCCCCATGATGTAAGAGGAAGTGAAGTTATCTAATTCCTTCCAGCTTAAACTGAACTACCAGAATTTCTCTTCATCATGTCACATCCATTAAAAAAAAGAGAAAGAAAGAAAGAAAAAAGGAGAAAAAAAGAAAAAGTAAAAAAGTAAAAACGAAAGCTTTTATCCTTAATATTTTTAACACTCTTAATACATTTTAACATTTTTCACTGCCCTTTAGAAATTCTGTCAGTATACCTATAAAGCTTGGTCCTAAAACATCTGTGAGTGTAAGGATGTCACTATGGAGACACAAAAAATTGTCAGCTGTATGTTCAAGCTAATAATGCAGGCCCTGTAGGGTAAAAGATGTTTTAATCCTTTTCTCGCAGTAGCATAACAATTGACATCAAGAAATTTCGGGCAAATCAACTTAAATATTTGATACATAAAAAAGAAAACTATCTGTTACTAAGGTGGGAGATTTTGGGCAAGTGACTCTGCAGTTTTGTAGTCTACATTACCATTACAGGTTCAGTGACACTTGTTTAGCTTTATGGATTCAATAATAGAATTAAACACTCAGAGTAAAACAAATAAACCAGGAATATTTAACTACTGAAGTTCTGTCCAGAGGTGGTGGTGTGCAATTTAGTATACACAAATAAAAGTACAGGAAAGAAATCCAGTTGGGCAAATTACACAGACCTTTGTATTACTGTAATAGCAACTGACACAGCCATTCATTCTTCAAGAAGGAGATATAACCCCTGTACATTTTGGGCTGATATAAAATAGTAAATTGCTATTACTTCAGTGCTACAGATTTGTTTTTAGGTTTTGTGACACCAACAGTCCTTTTCACAAACACATATGTAGTAGTGGCAAGTCCCAATTTTCAAAAACTTGTGAGGACATGTTAAGGCAGCCTGCACTATTTTACAAATGTGTTTTAATTCACAGTATAGTATATAACTTCCAGACAAAAAGAAAGCTTTTTTTTTTTATCATTTATGATGCTGACTGTAGGAAACCCTGGACGAAGCACTACTAGTAGTGTATAAGATCCACAGGGCTGATCACTCCTTAAAACTGCCTGAAAGGAGGTTGTAGCCAGGTGAGTGTCAGTCTCTGCTTCTGGGCAGTGAGTGGCAGACAAGAAGACACAGTCCTAATCTCCGCCAGGGGAGGTTTAAATTGCAGATTAGGAAGAATTTCTTCACAGGGGTGTCATTAGGTATTGGAATGGACTGCTCAGGGAGGCGATGGAGTCACTGTCCCTGGAGATGTTTAAGGAAAGAGTAGATGGTGCACTCAGTGCCATAGTCTGGTTGACATGGTGGTGTCTGGTCACAGGTTGGACTTGATGATCCCAGAGGTCTTTCCCAGCCTCCCTGATTCTGTAATCCAAAAATATGTATAAGTGAAATTTTTTTCAGCCCCAAAAATAAACACATCATTTTAAAGTGTAGTGTTTCTAATATAGTTTCTCTACAAAGTTATGAAGTAGTTCTGCTATTCAGAAGTATTCACACAATTCTAGAAAATCAGAGCTCCTTTGCAATCAGTTAAACTGAAAAGCCTTGTTCTTCCAAGTTGCCTCTTATTACTCAAATAAAAAAAGATAACACTTCAATTTTAAACAGAATAATAGGCCAGCAATGACAACCTCAAACAGTTACACAGGTATATTTTTGCTTTGTGAGAATGTCCTGGTTTGAGGGACAGGTGTCTGCCAGTAAAGGCAGAAGTTTTCCTCTGAAATAGATGCTTTAATTCCGCTCCCCCCACGTATTATAATTGTTCGAATCAAGGACTCTGAGGCAGAGATAAGGGGGTAGGAATAACAGCTCTTTTA